>CM028755.1:24947242-25102836 GCA_016801395.1 Leptodermis oblonga
TCAATCAAACCAAATAAACAGTAAAAGATAAAGAAGCCCAGATCCACGTTCAGGTCGGAAAGATCGTGCAACCAAGTCAAGTCTATCTGTCATAGTTTTAGATCGGATATAAACTTAGCTCGGTCCTGAAGACTTAAAGGACTCGTGAAGGCTTAGGTCGGAAACGTTATAATCCAACTTGGTAATCTTAGATCGATAAACTTATAACCCCCAGCTCGGATAGATTGGGTCAGGAAAAGTATAAACTATAAGCCACCTTAGGGAAGAAAAGGCCTAGAGAAGTTGGATCGTCCAACAATGCTAAAACTCAGGTCGGTAAATAAATAAAACACAGAAAGCTTAGGTCGGTTAAAAAGTAAACCAGTCTGAGATAAAGATAATATTGACAAGACAGTTAGATATCATGGTAGGACCACAAATTTAATATATATGCAGGAACAATGATGACAAAGGAGCCATGTTAAAGCCATTATTCCGGGAACGGAAAAAACCATCATTGCAAGAAGAATAAAGAGGAGCGTATGTCTTCAGGACCCAACGGAACCATCAAGAGTAAGCTTATAAATACTCAGGCACAAGCCTCATTCCGGTAAGTTCCAATAAGCAATTTCTGGCAATTCTCACTAGCATTTCTTAAGCTATTCTCTCTCATTTACAATTTCTCTGAACACTCTTGTTCTATTGTTTATCTCTTTCATATTACTGACTTGATCGTCGGAGCCTATACAGGGGGGAAAGCCCCGCTCCTTCTCTTGATTACTCATCAGTTGATCAACGGAGCAGTGCAAAATCATCAAGCTTCATCCTCTTTGCCAAGCTCAGCAACCCTACTTAGTTCATCCCTCAAATTGCTCATCCCAAGTTGGGCCATTTTGTTCCTCAAAGCTTCATTTGGATTGGGCTATTACTGTCTTCAAGAATTCATTGGGCCGCGAAGAAGCATCGTTCCATCATTGTAATTTTTGCGTCACATCAACTGGCGCCGTCTGTGGGGAACGTTTGATCAAATTATTTCATCAAATTTTCCTCCGTTAAATAAATTTGTTGAAACCATGACGCAAACTCGTTCAGGAAAGGGTGCTTCTTCTTCTGATGACACCACCAACGGACTCACCGTTACAACCACCCTGGTTCCTACCGTTACAGCTACCAGTTCTATTCCTCCCTCTGATCCACCTACTACTACCACCCTTGTTGAAACCCTCACCTCCGAGCAGGAACAAGCAGAAAAAGAAAGGTTTTTCCGTATATTTCCAGAACTGTTTCACTTAATAAACCATGTTGCTCCGATCATCTCCACTCTTAATATAGAACTTCCCATCACAACCACCACCTCAGATGTAGTTAACATAGAACACCCCTATGGCATACATTGGTCTCCAACTGTTCCCCCACCCAGGGCTGAATTCAACCCTGTGTCCGACCCCTCTGCTGCTTTAATAACTAGTGTTCCCCCGCGCTCCACCACTATATGTCCTCCACAACCTGGGGGAGTTAATTTTTCTTCAGAAATCGGTCATATTGCTGGTCCTCCTAACCTTTCTGTGGCACCTCCTGTCTATACCACTGTAGCCCATACTCAGGCTAATCCTACTTTTCCGGGCCCCTTTATGGTTCCTAATGCTCAGTTCAATAATAGTTCTTTTATGTCGGGCTTACCATTTCCCATTTTAGGGCAACAAATGGGTCAATTGAATCAACCTGGCCATGGCCTACAAATCAGCCAAATGAATCAACCCTGTTATTACCCCGGATACACAACTACTTCCAACCCTGCGCTATTTCAACATTATGGTTTAGGCAATAACCGAGCCATGCAACCGTCCTCAGAAAACCCTCCTTTACTTAACCCAAATTATTACCCTGGGCCCGGTTTAGGGAACTATTACCCCGGTATGGGAGGACACCCCTTAGGTCAGTCTGGATATCCCCAGCTCGGCCAAACCATCCTCCCCGGATCCGGATATGCTCAGCTCGGACGAACGGTCCCCACGTCTCGCGTGTCTCATCCTTTTGGGTGGGAGATTCAAATGGCACAATTTCCCCCTGGATACAGAGGCCTAGGTAAAGTTGACAAATATGATGGTACTACCGACCCCACAGCTCACTGGATGCAGTGCATGAGCGTCATGGATGCTGCTAACCTGTCCGACGCTAACCGATGCATGACATTCCATCTGACTCTTAAAGGTCAGGCCATAAATTGGTATTGTACTCTGCCCCGAAATTCTATTCATTCGTTAGATCAGTTTGGTGACCTGTTTTTAGCCAATTTCATGGGTAATAAGATATTGTCTAAACCAATTTCACATTTAATGAACATAACACAAAAAATGGGAGAGGGATTACAGGCTTACATAGATCGGTTCAATGTAGAATCTAGGCAGTGTCACGAAAAAGATGATAGGATAATGATGGGATCATTCATTAATGGGCTACGGTCAGGACCTTTAGCTACCGAGTTGGCCATCCGACCCCCACATTCTTATTTTGAAATGATGGTTACTGCTGTTAATTTTGCTGTTGTTGAAGATGCTACAGCTATAAAACAGGAAAGAGAAAGAAGTTTTTCCGATTTATATGGTAAGAGGAAAGCTTCTTCCCCAATTCTTTCATCAGGAGGAAGTAAGAAATTAAATTTTGCAAATACTACTAACCCTATCCCAAAGACCGGGGTAAGTGTAAACGCTGTGCAGGTAGCCGAGCCATTCTCAGTCCCCCGAGCTGACATATATGCTGCCATTCAGAATCAAGGGCTGCTGCCCCCAGCTCGACCCATGACGGGTCCCACAGATCGGCTCAATCCGGGCAGGTATTGTAATTACCATAAAAACATTGGTCACAATACTAATGACTGTCGTGATTTAGCTGCAGAAATAGCTAAATTAATTCAAGCTGGGAAACTACCACAATATACACAAGTGGCCCCTCTACCTAAACCGGTGGCTTCAGCAACCCGTGAACGACCTAACGGATGCTACCGATGTGGGGAGACCGGTCATTTTGCCCGCGAATGTCCCCAACCCGACTCCCGAGCCCCGAATGCTGGGGGTAGCACCGACCTGAATATAGCAGGGATTGTAAACACCATAGCAGGAGGACCGACCCAAGGCGACTCCAACCGCCAAAGGAAACAGGTATACCGACAAAGGAACACTATTCTAGGTAAGCGTAAATCAGATACCATGACACCAGGAATTACTTTCGATGACACAGATACATTTCTGCCTTTCAATTGTGACGATCCACTAGTGATCGATTGCTACATTTCAAATTACCAAGTACGTAGGACATTGTTAGACACGGGTAGTTCTAGCAATATAATTACAACCAAGGCACTGGCTGGTTGTCAATTACACAAGGCACAGTTAAGTCCAGTTCGGACACCATTGATTGGCTTCGGCAATCACCATGTTATATGGGACATTTGAGTATTCCCGTCACGTTACTGGCTGGACAGCTAAAACGTACGGAAACCATAGACTTCGTGGTCATCGATGAGCCATCACCATACAATGTATACCTGGGACGGCCTGGATTAAATCAGTTCCAGGCCATAGCTTCTACTGTACACATGCTTTTAAAGTTCCCCACCATAGGTGGGGTAGCTTCTATTCGTTGTGATGTCTTGCAGGCAAAGCAGTGTTACATGGCTTCCTTGAAGGAACCGACCCCCGTAGACCTGAAATCAAAAATTATCTCTACAGTCAGGCCGACCTCCGTTAACATTACCGATCTAACAGGTGGCTCGGACCTGTCCATTGAAGCAGGGGCCGAGGTAAGAATTATTCCCCTCGTGGCCGATCCAAATAAGGTAATAAAAATTGGGGCTGATTTGCCCCCTCAATTACAATATGATTTGATTAACCTTTTGCGTGAATTTGCGGAAGTTTTTGCTTGGGGACCGGAGGATATGCCTGGCATTTCTCGAAATATCATTGAACACAGGTTATCCATTGATCCCAATCATAGGCCGATCCGACAACGAAAGCGTAACCTTGGGGGAGAACGTAGTAGATACGTGGAAATCGAAGTCAACGCACTGTTGGAAGTACGTATCATCCGAGAAGTGGATTATCCGGAATGGTTGGCTAACCCCGTGTTAGTTTCCAAACCGGATGGTTCATGGCGTATGTGCATAGACTTCACCGACCTGAATAAAGCATGCCCCAAAGACTGGTTCCCTTTGCCTTTGATCGATGTGTTGGTTGACGCCATAGCCGGATTCCGCTTCCTTAACTTCTTGGATGCATATAAGGGGTATCATCAAATCTTCATGGCCAAGGAAGATGAGGAAAAAACATCTTTTATTACGGACAAAGGTACATACTGCTTCATAACTATGCCTTTCGGTTTAAAGAATGCTGGGGCTACTTTTCAACGTTTAGTCAATAAAATTTTTAAAAAACAGTTAGGTCGAAATATGGAAGCATATATTGATGATTTACTTGTAAAAAGTAAAAATGAATCTGCTTATTTATCTGATTTACGTGAAACCCTTGAAACACTAGCCCAATATAAATTAAGGTTAAATCCAAAAAAATGTGTTTTTGGGGCCACTTCAGGAAAGTTCTTAGGATACATGGTTTCTGAGGGGGGTATCTCGGTTAATCCAAAAAAGTAGAAGCTGTATTACAAATGCACCCACCTAGATCTATCCGTGAAGTACAACAATTAACAGGTAGACTAGCGGCCTTAAATCGGTTTTTAGCTCGGTCAGCTGAACGAGCTTTACCCTTTTTCAATGTTTTGAAGAAAACGGATAAATTCTTATGGACTCCGGAATGTCAAACTGCTTTTGAACAATTAAAAACTTACTTAGCTTCTTTGCCATCTTTGACCATGCCTATTCATGGAGAACAATTGTACATGTATATAGCTACTACCGAATCTGTCATTAGCTCGGTATTGCTCCGAGAAGATAACCGGGTCCAGAGACCCATCTATTTTGTTAGTAAAGTTTTGCAGGCAGCAGAGAAAAATTATTCCAGCCTAGAAAAGTTAGTCTTGGCTCTAATTCACTCCACACGGCGTCTTCGGCCTTACTTCAACTCTCACGGAGTCACCGTTTATACCGACGCACCCCTCAAAGCTATCTTACAAAAGGCAGGAGTTTCGGGTCGACTCACGAAATGGGCCATTGAATTAGGGGAGTACGACATCACTTTCGCCCCACGTACAGCAGTCAAAGGACAGGTGTTGGCAGATTTCATAGCTGAAGGAATACCAGACAAACAAGAGAACATATCTAGCCCGTCAGAAAAAACCGATCTGCTTTTAGCTATAGCAGAAGGTGACGATGCGTGGATCCTCTATGTAGATGGTGCCTCAAGCCAGTCCGGATCGGGTGCGGGGATCGTCCTCACCAGCCCAGAAGGAGAAATTCACACTTATGCTCTACGATTTTGCTTCACAGCCACAAATAATGAAGCCGAATACGAAGCTATGATAGCCGGCCTGAAGTTAGCTCGGAAATTTGGGGTCGAGAACCTAAAAATTGTTCAGACTCCCAGCTCGTGGTTAAACAAATTTTGGGGGAGTATAAGGCTAAGGATCGACAAATGGAGGAGTATTTAACATTGGTGCAACAGCAACTAAAATTTTTTCAAAAATGGGCTATAGAGCGGGTCCCACGAAGCAAAAATACAAATGCCGATGCCTTGTCCAAATTAGCTTCTTCGGTTTTTTCTCACCTGACTAAAACCGTCCTAGTAGAAGAAGTACATACCAGGAGTACAGCCGAACCAATAATCTTGTCTATAAGTGACGGACAGGATTGGAGATTTCCTATATGGCAATACCTACAAGATGGCACTTTACCAGAATCCCGGAAGGAAGCACAACGAATACAAAGGAAGGCTGAACACTATCAGATAATCGGGGAGGACTTATATAAAAAGGGTTTCTTGATGCCTTTGCTAAAATGCTTAGGATCGGGAGAAGCGGAGACCATGCTGAAGGAAGTACATGAAGGGGATTGCGGGTCTCACATTGGGGCTCGGAATTTGGCCAAGAAAATAATTGGGGCTGGGTTTTATTGGCCTCGGTTATTCCAAGAAGCAGTGGGGTACGTTCAACGGTGTTCCAATTGCCAACACAACGCGACAATTCACAAGTTGCCGGCCTCCAGCTTTACTGGGATAATTGCCCCATGGCCTTTCGCGGAATGGGGGATAGATCTCATGGGTCCGTTTCCTAAGATCGGTTCATGCCATTACCTTGTTGTGGCCATAGATTATTTCACAAAGTGGGTGGAAGCCGAGGCACTGACAAATATTACTGGACGAACCGTAGCTCGGTTCCTTTGGAGGCAAGTCATCTGTCGCTTCGGTGTGCCCAGATCGGTTATTTCGGACAATGGAACTCAGTTCGAATCTAAGGAATTCACAGCCTTGTGTTCAAAACTTGGTATCACCCAACGTTTTGCATCGGTAGCTCATCCTCCAGCAAATGGACAAGTAGAACTCACAAACCGAACTTTGTTGCACGGGCTGAAATCCAGACTAGAAGATAAAGGTAAAAATTGGGTAGAACAGCTGCCCCATGTGCTTTGGTGCCACCGGACTACGCCCAAATCAGCCACGGGGAAGACCCCTTTCGAGTTGGCCTTCGGGGTTAATGCTGTCATCCCCCCAGAAATACAAAGTAGAGCCCCGCGAGTTATGCACTTCGAAAGGGATCAAAACCAGAAAAACTTGGAGCTCAGCTTGGATTTGATAGAAGAAGTTCGGGACTCAGCTTATGTACACCAACTAAATTACAAGAATTTAGTTCGGCAACACTATGATGCTCGGGTCAAACATTGAGCCTTTGTACCAGGAGATTTAGTCTTGCGAAACCGATCTATCAGCAAACCTCAAGAACAAGGCAAGTTATTTTCTAATTGGGAAGGACCTTATCGGGTAATCGAGGCCCGACCTACAGGAAGTTATATTTTGGAAGATTTGCAAGGACGAGTGATTCTGCGAACTTGGAATGCAGCACACTTGAGAAAATATTATCAGTAAAGCAGTCCGAGTTAAAGATGAAAAAGGAAAAATTTGAAGGAAACAGAAAAGATCATTTTCATTCAATAATCCAGCTCGGTTACAAAGACGATTTGAAAAACTCTTCGAAAGGGACCAGAATCAGAAAAAATTCTATAAAGTATAAAGCTAAGTACATCACTACAACTGCATCTAGGCATGCTACCTACATTCCTCACACAGCTGGAAGGAAGGGCAAGCTCGATCTAAGGAAAGGCCGAGCTCAGGAAGGAGGAGCTTGAGAAGAGGCTTCATCCGCAATCTCCTGGGGGTCGACCACAGGATCCTCTTCGACCTTTTCTGGAATTGGAACACCGATGTCTCGGCATTCTTGCTTGATTTCTTCCACTAAGTCATAAGGATCGCGCCCCTCCGGAAGCAAAGAAGACTGGGCTATGGAGTCTTCTGGAGCAACTGCTGCCGACCTGGAACTTTTTAGCTCGTCCCAGCACAGAGTATACCCGCACTGGATTAGCTCGAAAAAGCGCCGGTTCATCAACTCCAGCAGGGTCCCTTCCTTGAAAGTTTTTAGCTCGGTCTGACGAGCTGCCTCTGCCTCATTCGGGCTAACCATCTCAGCAGCCTTCTTTGTAGCCTCTTCTGCAGCTTTTGTAGCTTCTTCTGCAGCTTTCTTGGCCTCTTCGGCAGCTTTCTCCAGGTCAGCTTTCTCCTTTGCCCAGTTGGATTTTTCTTTGAGCAAGGAGGCCTCGCTTTTCTTTAGGATATCCACGTCGGTTTCCAGGCCCTGGACCTTGGTCTCCAGCTGGCTCGACTTTGAAAGAAGACCCTGGTTTTGCTTCATCAGCCCGTTCTTTTCAACCTCAAGCTCCGAATACTTGCTTTTCTCGAGCCCCAGCTGAAACTCCAGATCCTCAACGGCCTCGGACGGTTTCTTCGACCTCTCCAGCTCGTAGCTCTGGGCTAAGATATCCAAAGCCGTCGCCCTTTTTAATGTAGCGGCATAATTGTAAGCCACCTGCAAAAAACCGATCCAAGAGTGTCATACTAGGTAAGCCATTATTTTCAGACATTAATTTAATTTCGATGCTCACCCTTTTTACGTGCGAAGCAAGAAAGGCTTCCTGCTTCATCATCAGCTCCATATTTTGCCGGAGCTGGTTGCCCACCTGTACCATCTCCTCAAAAGATCTTTTAGTTTCAGCCTCCAACTCTTGGTAAGGCCTAACGTCCTCAGGCAGGGGTTCTGGTAAATGCACCTGAAGTATGGGCCGAGCTAGGGAGATTGGCCTATCTTTCTTATCCTTCAGCAGAAGAACCCTTTCTTTTGTTGACGGGTCCACAGGTCCCCAAAGATCATCAGGCTTTGGTAGCTCGGGATCACGTGTGGGGCCCGTCAACAATTGTGGAGCTTTAGCAGCCTTAGCTGCCTGGATTTCTTCCGGGGTCGGCCTGCTCTTTTTCGCGACCCGGGTCATCAATGCCGAGCTGGGTGGGTCGGTCACCTCGACCTCTTCCGTAAGATCGATCTCAGCCAATCTTTTGGAAGATCCCGAAGTTGCGGCAGGCTTGTTGGCTTTTTTCTTCCTTCCGAACCCACCGAGACTACCTGAAAACAAGCAATATGCACAAATCAAAATTACCGAGCTATGAAAGATAAGGATACCATAAATAAAGAGTTCAAGGGACAGGTATTTACTTTCTACATTGGGGGATTGGCTCAGCCCGGCCGAAACAAGAAGATCCTCTGAAGGAAATTTAACCGAATATTTAGCCGAGTTACTATAGTTTTTTAATACCTTATAGTCCGATTGAATTCTAGGGTCGGACTTGTCTCGGGATTGTTCGACTGGTAAAGTAAATTGAGACCAACGGCAGGGTAGGTTCGCTTCCTCAGCTTTTACCATAAAAAATCTATCCCTCCATTGTTTATTGGTATCAGGGGAATCGGTAATGAGTGTAGGGCTATTCCTACGCTTCTGAAAGGTCACCCACCATTTACCATAAGGGTATTTACGGACCGTATAGAATTGAAAAAACAAGTCTACCGTAGGCCGAACCCCAGCCCCGAAACACACATATATGAACCCTATCAGAAACCTAAGGGCATTAGGTACTAGTTGGCTCAACCCAATATTAAGGAAGTCACACATTTCGTTCAATAGATCTAGGGTCGGAAACCTCAGCCCAAAATTAACATGATATTCATATACCCCGACCCAACCCTCAGATGCAATATTTATCCTCTCCTCGGGCTCGGGCAAGCGAATAGGGACAGAAGGATCTATATAATGGGTTGACCTAAGTTTTACTAAATCTTCCATAGTCATTTGTGAGATTATTTCCTCGGGTTTAAATTCGTGTGGGGCAGCCGAATCTACAGCAATCAATGCAAATAATCATGGATAAATCAATCCTACAGAAATGCTAAAATAGGACAGATTTGAAAAGAAAATAAATCATCAGAAAGGAAAGGGACAAGGATGCTAACCTGCTGCCGGAGCCTGGCGTGATGCTCCAGTACCTGAGCTTCTCTCGGAGGCCATAGTATAAAGACGAACGGGGGAAAAGGTAAGACAACGGAAAGATAACAACGACAAGACAACAACCTTCGCAAAAATTGCGAAAACTGGAACACGACAGAAAATTCCGGCAAATCGCAAAAACTCCGGCGAAGGGAAGGAGAATGGAAGGTAAAAATTTCTCTTTTCAGGAAAGCAAATGATGGAGGGAGTAAAATGTTTTGCACTCGCGATTTTTATAATGGAGCCTCGGGGAAATCGAAGAGACGTGGGCAGACCAAAAGCTGCATTCATTAATGACGCTTTGAGGACATAAAACGGCCTTGGAAGTCGTACCGATTGATAAACGTAAAGGCGTGTCCCGACAGGTCCGCCTCTTCGAAATCCCGATCTAGGGTAACGCAAAGGTACTTCTTTATGGTTGCATTTATGTCTTAAAAAACTGTTCAAATTCTTTAGATCGGTATTATAATTATTACTATGCAGTTGGATGAAACTATTTGTAGGTCGGATTTCATGTCATATTCCAAGTTTTTACCAGTCAGAAATCCATGAATCATAGGTCGGATAAACACTGAAAAAATGCCTTTAGTCACAAAATTCGGCTTAGTAAAATACGGTATGATACTTAACTCGGAAAATTAGCTCGAAAAACCCAAAGAGTATTAAGTTTTAGATCGGTAAAACCTAATACTGGGGGGCTTGTTGATGTGCATAAAATTGAAATCCACATTGGGCCTAGCCCAATCAATCAAAACAAATAAACAGTAAAAGATAAAGAAGCCCAGATCCACGTTCAGGTCAGAAAGATCGTGCAAACCAAGTCTATCTGTCATAGTTTTAGATCGGATATGAAGGCTTAGCTCGGTCCTGAAGACTTAAAAGACTCGTGAATGCTTAGGTCGAAAAACGTTATAACCCAACTTGGTAATCTTAGATCGATAAACCTTATAACCCCCAGCTCGGATAAGATTGGGTCAGGAAAAGTATAAACTATAAGCCCAGGTCGGTAAAAGCCTAGAGAAGTTGGATCGTCCAACAATGCTAAAACTCAGGTCGGTAAATAAATAAAACACAGGAAAGCTTAGGTCGGTAAAAAGTAAACCAGTCTGAGATAAAGATAATATTGACAAGACAGTTAGATATCATGGTAGGACCACAAATTTAATATATATATAGGAACAATGATGACAAAGGAGCCATGTTAAAGCCATTATTCCGGGAACGGAAAAAACCATCATTGCAAGAAGAATAAAGAGAAGCGTATGTCTTCAGGACCCAACGGAACCATCAAGAGTAAGCTTATAAATACTCAGGCACAAGCCTCATTCCGGTAAGTTCCAATAAGCAATTTCTGGCAATTCTCACTAGCATTTCTTAAGCTATTCTCTCTCATTTACAATTTCTCTGAACACTCTTGTTCTATATTGTTTATCTCTTTCATATTACTGACTTGATCGTCGGAGCCTATACAGGGGGGAAAGCCCCGCTCCTTCTCTTGATTACTCATCAGTTGGTCAACGGAGCAGTGCAAAATCATCAAGCTTCATCCTCTTTGCCAAGCTCAGCAACCCTACTTAGTTCATCCCTCAAATTGCTCATCCCAAGTTGGGCCATTTTGTTCCTCAAAGCTTCATTCGGATTGGGCTATTACTGTCTTCAAGAATTCATTTGGGCCGCGAAGAAGCATCGTTCCATCATTGTAATTTTTGCGTCACATCATCTAGAGACATGAAATCTCATATAGAACATATTCGCTTGGTGTTAATTGAATTACGTGCTAACAAATTGTATGCCAATGTGAAGAAAGGTACTTTCTGTGTTGAGGAAGTTGTGTTTCTCAGTTTTGTGGTCTCTAAAGATGGTGTCAAAGTTAACAACACCAAGGTGACAGCCATTAGGAAGTGGCCTACACCAATAACGCCCGCACAGGTAATGTCTTTCCATGGTTTGGCTGGCTTTTACCGACGGTTTGTGAAGGACTTTTCCCCCAAAGCAGCACCTCTGAACGAATTGTGCAAGAAGAATGTGCCATTCTTGTGGGGGCAAGCTCAGGAAAATGCCTTTACGATTCTTAAGCATGATCTCACTCATGCACCTATTTTAGCATTACCTAATTTTGATAAAGTCTTTGAACTAATGTGTGATGCATCAGGTATAGGGATTAGTGCAGTTTTAATGCAGGAAGGCAAGCCAATTGCCTATTTCAGTGAGAAGTTGAAGGGAGCTGCCTTAACTTATCCAACTTACGATAAGGAGCTGTATGCAGTGGTCCGTGCCTTAGAGACTTGGTCACATTATTTAATGGCCAAGGAATTTGTTATCCACAGTGATCATGAGTCCCTTAAACATTTAAAGGGACAGAGTAAGTTAAATAGACGTCATGCTAAATGGGTTGCTTTTATTGAAACTTTTCCTTACATTATTAAATATAAGAAAGGGAAAGACAACTTAGTACCTGACGCTCTATCTCGCAGGTATGAAATTCTAGCTATTTTAGATCATTCTTTGCTAGGATTTGCATATCTAAAGGATTTATATGCTTATGATCTTGATTTTGCTACTATATATAAATTCTTGTTTAAGGAACATAGGTTATGCATCCCGTGTAGTTCTACTAGGGAATTACTGGTTCGTGAAGCTCACAATAGGGGACTTATAGGTCATTTTGGTGTCAATAAGACACTTGATGTGTTACAGGAACATTTTTGTTGGCCTCATATGCGAAAAGATGTATAGCATGTTTGCACTCGTTGCATTAATTGTTTAAAAGCTAAATCTACATCTAAGCCTCATGGACTTTACACGCCTTTACCTATACCTACTTTACCTTGGACTGACATTTCTATGAATTTTATTCTAGGTCTTCCGATGACGCAAAGAGGTAATGACTCCCTATTTGTCTTAGTCGATCGCTTTTCTAAGATGGCTCACTTTATTCCTTGTAGGAAATCAGATGATACCAAACATGTTGCGGACTTGTTCTTTCAGGGGATAGTTCGACTTCATGATATTTCGCGCACAATTGTTTCTGATCGAGACGTCAAATTTCTGAGTTACTTTTGGAAGACTTTGTGGTCACGCCTCGGCACAAAACTCCTATTTTCGACTACAACTCATCCATAGACGGATGGTCAAACGGAAGTCACCAACCGTACCGTAAGCAATCTCATTCGGGCTTTGATAAAGAAGAATCTTAAAAGTTGGGAAGAAGTCTTACCGGTTGCAGAGTTTGCCTACAACCGATCCAAGCACTCCTCGACAGGGTTCTGTCCATTCGAAGTTGCCTACGGCTTCACTCCTTTAACGGTTATGGATCTAATCCCTTTGCTGTAAAGGATCAGGTTAATCAAGATGGTGCCCAGAAGGCTGAAACCGTCAAACGCCTGCAAGCCAAGGTTCGGTCAAACCTTGAGAAAACTACGCCAGAGCCACAACCCATGCAAACCAGTGGTGCAAGGCTGTGAACTTTGAACCAGGAGACTAGGTTTGGATTCACATGAGGAAGGAACGATTCCCTGCTGTGAGGAGGACAAAATTCCATCCCCGGGGTGATGGGCCTTTTCAAATCGTGTCCAAGATGGGGCCTAATGCTTACAAACTTAATTTGCCAGGTGAGTATAGTGTTAGTACTTCATTTAATGTTGCTGACTTGTCTCCGTTTACTTATGAACAGGATGAAGATTTGAGGTCAAATCATTTTCAACCGGGAGGGGATGATGAGGGCATCCCTAGTCCATCAACAAGTCCACAGACAAGTGAATCCAGAGAAGCTGAGGGGGTTCGGGTTCTACTCCGAGGCCCACTAATGCTTCAGGATCCAAGTCCATATCAAAGGGATCCACTTGTAGATATCATTGGGCCAATGACACGGAGCAGAGCAAGAAGAGTTCGTGAGGATCTCAACAACCTTGTGCAAGCTTGCAGACAGGATGCTGAATTGATAGTAGAAGCCAACGCCTTGGAGAATAAAGCTGGAAAGGTTCAAATTGCAACTCTCCTTACAATTCTTGAGGAAGAGGCGCAATTCACCATTCCACAATGAAGAGAAGGTTGTTTCTTGAAGTTCTTAAAGACGCCGAAAGGTTCTTTGACTTTAAAGAGACGTTTCTTGAAAATCTTGAATTTCATATTTTGCAGAATCTTGAAGAATCTTGAAAATCTTGATTCCGAAATGATTCCGGGAGATTCCAAAAGATTCCGGAAGCTCCCTACACCATTCCACCATGGGCTATCAACAAATAGGCCGAACCTCCATGGAGTCCACTCCACATCACCAAATTCAGCCAGCCCATCAAGCAGCCCACACGCAATAAGGGTTAGGGTTTGGGGGAAAATAAGGGTTTGTTCATGTTCCCTTATTTGCCCTTAGTTTGTTAGTTTCCAAAAAGGATCCCTTCTTGATCTCCTTTTCGGAGTAGAATTTCCAATTCTTTTCCTTCTTGAATTCCACTTGTAATTTCGGCTGCCCTTATCTTTAAGGTAACCGAATTTCCTTTTCTTATTCCATTACCTACTTCTTTCAGGTTTTGGTATTGTAAAGGAAATCAATCTCTTGTTTGTTTCCAATTCTATTTCCTTTTCCTATTGCTTTGAGGTCAAGAATTCGGCTACCCTATTCTCTATAAATAGGCACTCGAATTCTCCATAATAAATCAGTATTCTTATCTTTAAACTATTAGTTTGAGTACTCTCCCTTTATTGCTTTATGTATTTTGCATGCTTGTGATTTATATATTGCATGAAACTTAGCTTAATTAGGTTATTTGCTCTACCTAATTAAATTCGCATGTTTCATCTCTTTTCTCACTTGGTTTGAAATTCTTAAGTAAATTAGCCTAGGTTACTTTATTTTTGTTGTCTGGATTTTGGGTAAGTAAAAGAGTTTATACGAGCTGCCGCTTAATCAGACTTTCCTTGGCAATTCATCCGCATGTGTACCTTGGTCCACATCAACAGGGCTTTTGCAAATTGCAAGAAACAAGAACAATATGGCAGAATTTCAAAAAAATATTAGGAAACTACCCAAAAGACGGAATAATCTTCCCAACAGGCAATTCAAAATAACCCTAAGATTTACTCTAGTTATGACTTTAAACAGAATTGCAATCAGACAACTTTCAGACTTAAACCGTAAATCGTAAACTGTCAGAATCATAATTTTACGTAAAATTAAGATCCAATCAGCAAAAAAATTGCAGAATATTACTCCCCACTGAATTTGACACAAGGCTATCAATTTCCATGCAAAGTACGTGAAGAAAATTATGTTTCACCACGTAACCCGAAACTCACAGCGTGATGAAAAATAGTCCAAATGAGCTCAAAGTACTACCAAAATTTAACACAAACTTCCTACAAGCCCTTAGGGTAGCCAAAAGTCACAACCCAAGAATCAAGTAAGAAAATTTCAAATTTCAAAATTTCGACAGTATTTTTCCAGTGATCCCTCAAAATTATAAAACATGTCTTATATCCAAAAATTCTAAAAATTTAACACAACCTTCCCTTAGTACCCTATGATGGATCACACAAGAGAGTAGAAGAAAATTTTCAGAACCTTTTACAACCCTAAACCCTAATTGGCGGCTTTTGAAACCCTAGCTCAGTTTAGTCAATTTTTGCCTTTTTCAATTTACTTTTTCAATTTCTTTCACAAACAGCAACTAAAATTCAAGATACTTAATTTTAAGGATCAAGAATTTCAAAAAAGTAGTACCCAAATTTCGAAGGAGCAATTTACCTCAAAAAAAGAGATCAACGACACCCTTCTTCGGTTTGACACTTCACCGTGCGTCTCCCCGCTCCCATTCAATTGGTTGGATCCTCCTAAGGTCGCACACTTTACAACTCTGATACAAAATTGATGCGGATTCTTGGTTAAGAATTGCAGTGTGCGGAAAATCACCAAACGCAATAAAAAGAATACAGTATAACCCCTTGTTACCCCAATCACTAATTGTATTCAATAGAACAATCAGGTTGTTTTAAAACTATAAACCAAGCAAAGAATTGAAGCAAAAAAGCTAATTTAATTAGGTGAGATTATAAACCTAATTAACATGCAATTCTAAGAACTTAATAGGTCAAAATCATGCTAGATTGACTATAGTTCAATGAGAAGAATTCGAAAATATGGGATATTAACCTTACACCAAATTATATCAGTTATGAATACAATCTGCTTTATTATTTTGGTCAATCCGCTTTAAATAGAGGGAGTTGTGCGCCTTTAATAAGTAGAAAAGGAACAAGAAATAAAAGATGAATCCAATTAGAATAGGAAACCAGACAAACCAGAAACCTAAAGGAACTAGGTTAATGGAAGGTAGAATTTCGGCCACTATATGGAAAAGGTAGTGGGCGAAATTCCTCTTGAAAAACAATAAGGAAATAACATGAAAAAGGTAATTCTATTTCTTAAAAGAAAACATGCAAGAATTCTTTTTAAGAAACTACTAATTAAGTAATTACCTAAAAATTAAAGGAACTAAAAGTAACTGGAGGAATGGCGTGTAACAAATCAAGAACTATGATGATTTTTAAGACTTGTAAAATGAACTCCAAGTAATACTTTTAATATTCAATCCGGAACTCTCCAAAATAAATGACCCGTGGGCGAGCTGGAGGGGAAATGACCTTTTTAACCCATTTTGGCCACTTGTGCTTCTTTTGTCTTGTTCTCGATTTTGGTCCTTCTGGTTGGAATACTAGCTGGAGGCTTTAATGGATAACCTTTGTATAAACTTGGATTAACCTTTGGATCAGCCTTTGGTACTCGAGGTTTCACTTTCTGAACACTTGTATCAAATCCACATCTTAAACATGGCGAACACTTGTGTTCGGTCGTAGGGATGACCTCATCATTGTCCTTTTTTTATTTCCCTCTTTTACTTTCTTCCATTTTTCGGACTTCTCAACTTGTGTGATAGCCAAATTTTAGTTGCTGTTTTTCCTTTCATTTTTGTGCAAGCATTGCCAAAAATTGCATACAAAATTCATACTCTTTTTGAGTTTGGTAATTGTGAGGTTTCCAACTCTCGTTGGTTTTCGTCTTTACTTATTTTCCTTTTATTTCTTTCTTGTTATTTTTTGGACTTCTCTTCCCCTATAAATAGGAGAATTCAAAATCATGCAAAGGGAGAATTTGTAGTTTGATAACAATATTGTGAGGTTTATGCTTCCTTTAGAAATCTCGTGTTTCTTAAATAATTGAGCTTGGGTATTTTTCTAATGTATGATTAATTCTGCAAGTTCCGGACTTAGAAGAATTAAGGTTACTTGCTCCACTTAAATTTTTCTTTGTTAAAACTCATTAATCCTGTTAGTTTAAGATTAAAGTAGAGTAATCTCACTTAAATTAGCTGAGTGGTTTTCAAGCTTTTAAAGAGAGTAAGTTATGAACAGCACGTGTGAACTTTCCTTTGCAACTTTCCACATCTATAAGGGCTTCATCGAATTGCTCACATCATTTTTTTTTTCATTTCCCATTTGCACACTTATATTTGTGTGTATATATATATATGTGTGTGTGTATAGGATTATTATTTTAGAGTATATAAATTGGGTGACTTTGTTTAAATCTTTAAATTTAACATGTGTAAATGTTATCATGTCTTTAGAGTTACTAAATTTATTATGAAAAATTTAAATTGTACTGGTATTACTTTTAAAAAAGATTTTATTTAAAATTCACTATTTATACACATAATCCTAACTTACACTCCACTATTTACATTCATACATATACTAATACTTATTTAATTACATGATTTACTAACTGTGTCCGGGTCAACTAATCCGGATCCTTGCAGGGGTGGGTTTGTTCTTAGAGATTCAGAGGATCTATTGTTATGGCAGCCTCCCTTCATTTGGGAATTTTGATGAGCTTTCACGTGGAGGCCACTGTACTTTATTTTTAATTGCTTGCACTTAGGGACCAGCCGATCATTTCTCTTCAGGTTGAGACGAACTCCAAATCTTTATTAATTGGACTCCCTGCAGATGGGGACCATGTCTTGGAGGGCATCACCAGTGCTCATGAGGACAGTCCGGTTAAGGCCTTTTTTTTTTGCCAATTTCACTTTCACACATATTTACGAGGAAACCAAGGTAATGGTGGATTTTTTTGGCATATCGTGCTTGCGTGACTTCACACACTAAGACTTTCAGCCATTCTTCTTTGCCTTCTTTGGCAAAGTGGCTAGTTAGTCTAGACGTTCGCTCTTTCTCTTACATAAGGGGACAGGTAAGGCTCTTATGTTTAGATTTTTCAAAGTTACTTCTTTCATCTCCATTTCTCGCATCCAAGGTAAGGTTCATTATGTGTTCTTTGGTATTTTTTCTCAAGCTACTCCTGCCTTTTCATTAATAAAGAGTCCTCATTCTGTAGCCACTTAATTGGCTGTTACTTAAAAAGAAAATTGTGTTTAATGTAATGGGCCACCCCTGATGGAATTATTCTTGTGGTAACGGGTAGGTATTTAGTATCCCACATTGATTTTTACTTAGTAAGTAAATTGGATTCAAAAAGAACAATTTTAAACTTTTAGATCAAGTTAAGTTTTAACTTACTTATTAGGCTCTTTGGCATTGTGTTTGTAATTTCTCCCCGAGCCAAAATTTCGTAGCAATATGTTAGTCATTGGAAAGAGAGAAAAATGAATCTCCTCGTAGGAGTAAGTATTTGATAAGGATGATTTGGTTTTGATAAGGACGGTTTTATTAAATTATTAGCGTCACTGACGTGGAATTCCACTAGTATCGGTTTAAAGTGGACTATTTAAAGCCACTGAAATAGTAAATTAAAATATTAAAAAAATCATAAATGTAGAATACACAAAAGGTAGAAACGTTATAGGACAAACATGAAACTCTACTGACTTCTGAGCCTCTATCAACATCCTCTCAAAGGAAAAAATCGTGACTTACCCAAAGTTAGTGACCTTGTGAACTTTGAAGTATTACTTTTTAAATACAAATTTTATTTTACAAAATAATACTTGCACTTTTGTGAGGTTTTTAAATTAATAATTGATGTTAGAAAGTAAAACTTATACTTGTGAAAGAAAGAAAGAAAACAAAAGAAGATATTTTAAGCATTGTGCACATAGAAAATTATTCCAATAACAATATACTATGGACAAATTTTGAAAAGTATACGTTAATTATATATTATACATGCTATCTTAACTAATTCATCACATATTTTTATAGTAAGTGTCATGGCATGTATTTATTTGTCAATAGTGTGATATTAATAATTATTTCCTAAAAATGTAGGAAATGAATGTATGTTCCATCATTTACTATGAAAATTTATGATAAATTAGTTGAGATAAATACTATTACTCATATATATATATATATGAAAGCTTAATTACTAGGTTAGTGTATATATATGAAAGCTTAATTACTAGGTTAGTGATACTTTTAATGAAAAAAATGAATACCTATTAAAAAATTATAGTACAGTGAACTCATTGGATGTTTCTAGTTTTAATGTACAACGAACATAATTGATGTTTTTAATTTTCATGTGCAAGGAACTTATAGATATAATTGATTTGTACATTGAATATATGAAATTTATATTAATATAATGAACTCATAGATACAATTACCTTGTACATATTTGATTTATCTAGATATTTATTTACGGACATCGAATACACTTTTTAAAGTAATAAAGTATTAATTTATCGATTAAATAATATCTCTCTACATTAATAAAATTTCATGGTTCCAAAGTTATTAATTTATATAGGTTTTACCGTAAGTGATTGTGATAGGGCTATCTATGACGAGGGAGATTTTTGTGGATCATGGATAGATATTCAATATACCACATCAATTTCTATGTAAGTTGGATTCGAAACTATCTTAAACTTTTAGATCAATATGCATTTCACCTTTGGATTCGAAACCCACTATCCTAAACTTTTGGATCAATACGTATTTCACCTTATTTACTGTGGTGGTGTGTTTGTAATTTCTTCGTGAGCCAAAATTTCTTAACAAGATGTTAGTGGTTGGAGACAGAAAAAATTGCATCTCCACATAAGAGTGAGTATTAGCGTCAAGTAGAATTCCACTAATTCAATCCCTTACAATTCCGAATTAGGCCATTTACAGCCACTCAATTAGTAAAGGGGTCGAATTGGGCCATTTAAAGCCGCTCAATTAGTAAAACTAAAATATTTTAAAAAATCATAAATGTAAAAGAATATAAAAAAGTTGAAGCATTCTATGACAAAACATGAAACTCCTCCTCACTAGCAGTGTTTTGAAAATCCACTCGAACCGGCCGGTTGGACCGGTTCTACCGCGAACCGGTCGTGTTGCCGGTCCGACCACTTGTTTAGACTCGGAACTTTACAAAATCGGTCAAAACCGAATTGAATCCGGAAACCTGGTTGAACCCACAAACTCCTGTTTTTCTTTTTCCTGTTTTCCCAGTGTTGTCTTCTTTTTCTTTTGGTTTTTTTTTCCCTTCCAATTTTCTATTTTCTTTCTTTTTTCTATCGGTTTTTTAGTAGAGCATTAAAACTTTTACCTGTAAATCAACAAATCTCATATAGTGACATGAATACCTTGTTGTTTTTGCTAAATATAATATTTTTATTTCAAAAAAAAAAAAAACTGAATAAAAAAGAGTTGAGAAAATAAAACAAAAATACATATATAAAAGAAATCAACAAATCTCATATTGTGACATGAATACCTTGTTGTTTTTGCTAAATATAATATTTTTATTTCAAAAAAAAAAAACTGAATAAAAAGGAGTTGAGAAAATAAAACAAAAATACATATATAAAAGAATACCATGCCCAGATAAAGAATATATATAGAAGAAGAAGAAGAAGAAGAAGAAGAAGAAGAAGATTGCAGCATTTGAGAGTGAGGAATGGGGGGCGGCGGGAAAAAAAAGGGTAGTAGAGATTAGGTCAAATGCTAGTATTTATAGTATATTTTATTAATTAACCCATTATTCTTATTTATTTGACTTTTAAACTATTTTTATTTTTACCTTTTCTTTTCATTTTCTTTCTTTGTTGTCTTACTCCTTATTATTATTTCATTTTCTTTTGTACTTGAAACAATAAAAAAAAATTAGAGATTGATCTTTCTATTTTAAAAATTCTTTCTTTTAAATTTATAAAATTATATATAGTATTTAAATTATAATAAATATATTTACGACATCAAAATGACGTCACCGGTTCAACTCTCGATTTAACCGATTCGACCCATTAACTCCATAATCCATAGCTCTTCCGAATCGATGTTCGGTCCAATTTTGAAAACATTGTTCCCTAGTGAGTCCTTATCAACACTCTCTCAAAGTAGTCAAAGGTGACGACGTCAAGTTTTGTTGAACGTCATTCCACGTAGACAAATGTATAATTTTGGTCAGTTATAGAAGGCGTTTAATCTGGGAACGTACAAATGTTTGCCCCAAATTCATCAGTGCCATTTAAAAAAAAAAAAAAATTACCTTTCCGATGTGCCCCTCGGTCGTTACTATCTACGCTCAGTGATGCCAGCCGTTGTTTTCCCAATCCCACTCCTATAAATCAGCCTTTGGTCAGTGCAAAAAATGCACTTTCTTCACTCACTAGTCAAATGGCGAGTCTCTTTTTCCCTGAGAACCCCTCTCCTGTTGCAGACGCCGAAGAACTCAGGAAGGCTTTTAAAGGTATAGAATTTTCCCATCTATTGTTTTTTCCTCTATTTTGTTGCAAGAAATTAATATACAGATATTAGTCATTTCTCTTAAATGTATTTACATTTTTCTTTTGGAATTTTTTTTAGGTTGGGGAACGGATGAGAAGGCGATAATAGCAATTCTAGGCCACCGGAATTGGATTCAGAGGAAGTTGATCAGGAAAACGTACGAAGAATTGTACGGTGAAGATCTTGTGAAGCGCCTCGAATCAGAACTGTCTGGCGACTTTGAGGTTTCAATTATAAATTCATTCCTTCTGTTGTTAATTAATTATTAAAGCCATTACTCCGATTGGCATGTTTGCTTATCCGAGTACTATTTTTTTTTTTTTTGTCATTTTTATGAATATAAAATTTAACCTAAATATCTCGATACAACCAAGGATATATTTTTATTTATTTATTTAGTTTTATAGGAACAAAGGATGTGTTTTGTTTTATGTTGGGTGAAGACTTCTGATTTGATTCAATTATGTTGCCTGAGTTGATACTTCCAATGATAATAAGAAAAGGAGAAAAAGAAAACATAGGTAGTATCGAATTGTTCATTAGCCACCTCCTTAGTCTTTTCGATTTTTTTTTTCTTTTTCTATGTGTACGAAAATAAAATAAAAAAATTATATGACCAATTCGATACATTTATTCTATTACAATTTTTAATAAATCATCTTTTATATTTTTAAAAGAGCTTTTTCTACATTTTTAAAATAAAACAAATTTGATTGAATATTGATTGATGCAGAAAGCTATGTACCGATGGGTATTGGATCCAGAGGATAGGGACGCCGTTTTGCTAAATGTGGCTATCAAAACGAAGCCAGTCCCCGACTTCCGAGTCATCGTTGAGTATTCCACCATTTATACGCCGGAAGAGCTTTTGGGAGTGAAGCGTGCTTACCAGATCCGCTTTAAGCGTTCTCTGGAAGAAGACATTGCTGAACATACTACTGGCGATCTGCGAAAGGTAATAATGAAATATGACGAAAAGTTCATTCTGAATTTTAATGTTTTAAAAATATTTTTCTTTTCCAAAGTGAAAATGATAATGAGCTGTTCAATTTTAACTTGTCTCTCCCTTAATAAATAAATGGATACAGCTGATTACAGAATACCAAATACGGAAAATCCAAAATGCGATGCACCTAATCCCACTTTTACATATAATCTGACACATTATGTAGAATACAACATTTACAACAATTTTAATAGATGTGGACACAAGTGGCAATGATATTATAATTTTGTATGTTTGTATATATTTATGGTTGCGAGTTTATACTTTTAATTATAAAATATGTTGATTTAATTTCACAAAATTTTTTATTTTTAAAATAGCCATACCCCTCAAAAATAATTTTGAGGATGGGCCACTGTATTGAGGTACTTTTTTTAATTTATTTTTATACAGCTGTTGGTTGCCCTTGCAAGCCCATACAAGTACTGTGGTGGTGAGATTAACATTAACGGGAAATTAGCAAAATCAGAGGCTGATATTCTCCATGATAAACTCAAAGACAATGCTCACAGCGATGACGAGATCATTCGCGTCATAAGTACCAGAAGCAATCCTCAGATTGTGGCAACTCTCAACCACTACAAGGACCACCATGGCACTGCTATCACCAAGGTTCTATCGTTTTTGTTTGTATTTCGGTTTTTTCACGTTATCCATGCCATTTTTATATCAAAAAATTCTTTTCTCAAAATATATTTTTAAAATCATGTCAAAACAAACATGGCCCAATGATCAGAATTAATTTAGTTATTAATTTTTCTACTTCAATTTCAGGCTCTAAAGGGCGATTTAGATAATGCTTACTTAGCAGCATTACTTGCTACTATCCGATGCATCAATAATCCTCAAAAGTACTATGAGAAGGTACTGCGAAATGCTCTAAGCAAGCCAGGGACTGATGAAGATGCAGTGACCCGAGTGATTGTTACGAGGGCAGAGAAGGACCTGAGGACTATCAAGGACGTCTACTTCAAGAGAAACAGCGTGGCTCTTGACCATGTAGTCGCCAAGGAGATTTCCAGCCACTACAAAGCCTTCCTTCTGGCTCTGTTAGGGAAGACGGACTAGAAAATTGGAAGCTTTAAGGGCGGCTCTCTCTCTTTAGGGTTTCTTTCAGTTTCAGTTTCAGTTGTGGTTTTGAATCATCATTGGAGTTTTTTTTCTTTTTTTTTTTTTTTCTTTTCCTTGTGAAACCTTGTTATTGTTTGGTGTTTGTTTGTTTGTTTTCTATTGGTTCCTTCGAACTAGTAATATATGTGGTCTGGTTTTTGAGCCCAACTTGGCCTATTGCCATGTGTTGTAGTTAAGGATCTGTTTGTTTTCATATTTTTTTGAGGAAAATGTCTTCTTTCTTTTTTTTTTAATTAAAAAAAAAACACTCTTATTTTTTTATTAAATTCAAAATTTAAATTTTCCTCTCAAATCACTTTAAAACTGACATGAGTATTAACTATTTTTTACATAATTTTCAAGAAATTAATTATCCTGCCTTCATTAAACAAATAATAAAAATCTCTCCAACCATAATTTCTTACTTAAGCAATCAAGTTATCTTTATTTGTAATTTGTAACACTTTGCTAGTTTCTACCACTAGTCCTTTCTAATTGTAAAATTGGGTCAAGACTTAAATTCTTTCAAATAGATTGAAAGAGTTTATGCAAAGGAGAATTATCTAGGATTATCTATAACTTAAGTAAGTTAGGACTTAAATTCTTTCAAATAGATTGAAAGAGTTTATGCAAAGGAGAATTATCTATAGTTTGAGTAAGTTAGGAGGTAATCTTTTGGATAATTTGTAAGGTTTTAGATTCACCTTTAAGAATCTAGAGTAAGTAGTAGAAACCATGCAAATTGCTTGGAAGATGGATGTAGACTTTCCTAGTTGAAGGAAAGTTGAATCACATTAAAGTGTTTGTGTCTTTTAGTTGTTTTAATTGTGTTTTGAACACTCACTTATCACACAAACACCAAAACTGTTTTTACTACTTCGAAAGAAATTTTGAAAACCAACCCAATTCACCACTATTTGGTTGTTGTTTATCTTAGTTGCTTTTTCACTCTATGTCTTAGAACTTTTCCCGGATACTCCATAAGCCAATTTTGTTACTTTCTGCGAAACCCGGTAAAATTATACGACCCGGCAATTGTTATTATATATGTTATCACTTAATGGGTCATTGCGTCAAACCCAATGACATGCATTTTTGGACACACCAGTAACCTTTTCGACGAACCGAGAAGTGTAAAGTTTCAAGATTTATGAAGAAATGTAGCCCAATATTGCAGACTTAGGAAAAGAAATCCAATCCTTAGAAATGTAAGAAAATATTTTAAACAGGTTGAATGAACTCTTAGTAGAATCGGATTAGGATGAAACTGGGTATAGTGAAAATGCTCATGTCACCCAAATAGAAGATGGTGATATTTCAAGTTGCAGCCAGTCAAATTTAGAACTAGTAATTAATGTTTTGACAAAAGAACAAGATTTACTCTTAGAGATTATTGATAATCTCTAAGACCTTGAACAAAGAAAAATTTCTAATGTGAGTTCTTCGGAGAAGTGCTCGCAGATGCGGAAAGTTGCCAAGGAAAGTCGCGATCTTGAAAGTCACCAACTTACTCTCTTTAAACTCGAAACTCTTAGTTAATTTAAGTGAGATTTTAGCTACTTTTATTCTTAAACTAACGAAAGGAATTAAGAGATGAACAACAGAAATCTAGGCGGAGCAAGTAACCTAAATTCTTCCAAGTTCGGAACTTGCATAATTATCAATATACTCGAAAATACACAAGCTCAAAAAGTAAACAATTGAGAATTATTAAAGTAAAGGAATAACCTCACAATTTTAAACCAAAGACTTTTGAATATTATTTTCGGCTGCACCTCTATTTATAGGAGAGAGGGGAGCATGGAAATAAGGAGTAAAATAGAAACAGAAAACAATTAAAAGTGGAAACCATTCAGAATTGATAATTCATTACAATTTCAAATCCAAAAGAAAAGCATGAAATTGGAAAAAGAAATTTGTCACCTTTATGGTACAAAGGGTGAACAAAATTCCCTTAAATAAAAGACTAAAAATAACTACTAAAAGTATTACAAAAAGGAAATCAAGAGTTGAATCCTTTTTGGAAACTACTAGAAGTAATTAAGTTGTAACAAACAAGTAACAACCTAGCTAATCTGTAATTGACTAGGGAAAGAATTAGGAAACATGCAAAAATCCTAATTGATTTCCAAAATCCTTAATCAACTTGTCTTTGGGCATCAAATTTTGTGCATGGGCTTTATGAATGGGCTGGCCAAAACTAATAGCCGTGGATGCTCGGGTTTCAGCCCATTTTGTTGTAGCATGCGTTTCTGGAAGCTATGAAAACTTCACCAAATTGTTCGGAGCATTCCAAATCCATTGAGAAGATTTCAGAATCATATTGAAATGTTCTAAATCAAGAAAATCAAGATTTATACATTTCTTTAAGATTCTTTTGTAGTTACCATATGACAGATCGAGAAGTTGTAAATACTTCCAGATCGATCAAGAAATGTTCCCATAAATGTTTTTGAAAACTGCCAAATTTGTATAGGAACTAGTGGATAGCCGAGAGGCTTGTTGAGTGCCCCCTTTGACAATTTCTTCCTCCTTCCAATGTACCCCTTTGGATGTTGCCTTCGGATTGACACGACGAATGCTGACTTGGCTTGTTTGAACTAGGGTTGACCGCATCATTTACCTTAGCCAGTTTCAAAAAGCATTAGATGGTGAACCCTTCAATTCAAATTTTAGAGATAATCCAATGGCAAGTCATGCAAAGATATTCAAATCATTGATATATTAAATAGGTTTGCTTCCAAATCTGTTAAAAAAAAAAAAGAGTTACAATCTAAGATCTACAATTAGAAATATCTTATCTCCAAAATGAGATCAAACAGAAAAGAAAAAGAAGAGATTGAAAGTCTTATCTTGCTTACATTAATTGAAAAGGAAAAAGATTCAACTGACAAGGTTACAAGTTATAATTTTGAACCTCAGTAAATATTTCTTGTCCTATAATAGAACAAGAAAAAAAGATCAACTATTCAATGACTTTATTTAGAAGACATGATGTTAGTATCAAATTAGCACTCCAAAATAATTTTCTCTTAGAAACGGCTGCATTATGAGATATTGGGGCTTATCTTATATGTATTGGATAAGAGTTGATTCCCTCAAAATTCTTTGAAAAAACAAAGAAAAATTTAAGATCTCCAAATTGATTCCAAAATGAGCATTATCTACAAATTCACAAATGTATAGGTGAAGTTCTCCACAGCAACTGTGGAGGTGTATTTTTTTTTACCCAAAAATCTCACTAACCCTGTTATTTCAGGAAATGAGTTTATTAGGCAATTAGTGCCTTATCCCACTACCTATGAAGTGATTAACCCAAAGAAATTTTGGGATAATGCCATTCTCCATTTCATAAGGCCAACATTTCATATGGAGCTTAATCTTTTTGTTAGAAAAACTCAAAAAATTAACTTTTTCAAAGAAGAAATTAAATGCAAAAGAATAGAAGAGCTGTTGCAACAAGAGGTAGAAGAAAATCGTATCAAAAAATTGAAAAACCAATTTGAGGTACAAATTTGTGTAGAAATTCCAACTGCAATTTGGAAAAGAAAACAATACACAGTATACCTTCCTTTTGAAAAATATTTTGATGAGAAAAATATTCCTATAAAAGCCAGACCAATCCAAATGAATCAGGAACTCCCAGAATATTGTAAGAAATAAATAAATGATCTTCTAGACAAGAAAATTATCCGTCCTAGTCAATCTCCGTTGAGTTGTCCAGCTTTTCATGTCAGTAAGAGCTCAAAGATAGAAAAAGGATTGCTTAGATTACTAATCAATTATAAAGTCTTGACAAAAGTTTTTCAATGGATTAAGTATCCAATTCCAAATTAAAAATATCTTCTCCAGAGACTTTACTCAGCTAAAGTCTTCTCAAAATTTGACATGAAGTTTGATTTTGCAAAATTCAAATTCATCATCCTATTGGTTCAAAACAGTATTCACATTTCCTCCCCTAAAAAAAAAAAGTATTCACATTTCTATTTGGAGACTATGAATGAAATGTTATGCCATTTGAATTAAAAAATGCACCTTCATAATTTTAAAGGATAATGAATGACATATTCAATCCTTATTCATCTTTCGCAATTTTCCACATAGATCACGTTTTAACTATTCAGACAATGTAGATCAATATTTCAAGCATCTCAACACTTTCCTACAGGTAGTAAAAGCCAATGGGTTAGTGGTATCACAAAAAAAGGTAAGTTCGTTTCTAACGAAAATTCAATTTTTTGGTCAGTATATTCATCAAGGTACAATTACTCCAATTGATGGATTAATTCAATTTGCTAATAAATTTTCTGATCAAATTGAAGAAAAACAACAATGAAAAAGATTTTTAGGATGTCTTAATTATGTAGCTGATTTTATCCTTTATTTATCTAATATTGCTACACCTTTGCATGACACGTTAAACAAATTGCGTCCATCATAAACTGATGTCCATATGGTTGTAGTATGGCAAATTAAAGATATAGTCAAAACCATACCATGTTTGGTGGGATCAGTTGGTTTCCAACTAGTAAACACATCTTCGAAACTAGTTGTAGTATCGAAACTAATTTCACAAAAAAATATAGTGGCTCCCAGTCCTACTTTACAAACAAATGTAGTGGTCACAAACCCTCCAACTTCTACTCAAATTTGTCCTTAAAAAAATTTTTTTTCAAACACATCAAGTCCGGAGTATTTCAAAAATCAGGGACATGCCCTAATTTGCATAACTTACCCATATTTCTGGTTAAATAACCTATACCAACTAGCCCAAAATATTTTACCCAAAAATACAAATTGCATACCTTGAGCAGTAAACAAAACCTAGAAATTTTAAGATTTTATTCTGGTAAACTCTGGTTATATCACCCTTAAACATTACATTGACCAAGCCAACACCTAGATAACCTACTTAACAACCCAAATACACAAAATCCTCAAACCAAGTGATTGGTGTGACCCCTCACACCTGACCCCCCCAGCCTCGAAAAATCATTCCTGACGAGGAGAAGAGAGCCGGCACGGAGGCGTCATACAAGGCTCTAGCCCAACAATCGATACAGAATAAAAAAAGAGAAACATACATGGTTATGCTTATTCCAAAAATTCAAGAAGTTCAATGCAGCAGAAAATATAATAAAACTGTCGAGAACGGCCCAACGGCCTCACCTCTAGCCCAACATATCAAGCACATGTGATCAAATTTTGAAGGGAGTGGGTGATGTGAGCTCCAATTCCAATTGATGTGAAACGGAGTACTCGATGTGGAATACTTGCCAAGGAAAGTCTGGAAATTACGAGATGCAGCTATTAACCTCTAGAATTCCTACCTTGGATTCGGCAGACTACTAAAATTAACCTAAACTAATTTTAAACACCCAAATCAAACCAAGTATATGAATTAAAAGTTGAAACAAAAGCATGCAATCTAGGCAGAGCAATTACCTAGAAAGCTATAGTTTCTAAACCTATAGTAATTCACAAATCATGCAAACTATGAAAGCTCAATAAAGGAGAGTGATTTATGAGTATAAACTAATACTTTCTTCAACTTAAATCAACTATTGAATAAAGAGAATTGAACCCCTATTTATAGTTATAGGAGGTTCGAATTCTAGCACAAAAGAAGTAGAAAACAATTAAAATTGGGACTCAATCAAGAGATTGATCCCTTATGGAAACCGAATTCTAAATGAACTAGGATTGGGGGAGGAAAAGAATTTTGGTTGCACTATATTTGAATGTAACCGAAATTGTAAACAAAATAAGAATTATTAATCCTAATTGCAAAAGGAAATTAAAGGTCGGATCAATTCACGTAGCTGAAACCGACACCCAAGCCATGTAGATTCTAATGAGTTGACTTCCAATTCTTGCCTCTTAAGCTCGCAGAAGCACCTTCATTCCTAATCGGATTGAAGTAGCTGAAAACAAAAGGATGGATCACATTAAATTGATCATGTGATGGACGAATTCAATTTGATCACAATCCGTGCAAGCAAAGTTGATGATGTGATCAATTCAGTTTGAATCACTTGTAATTGCAGCCACCCAACACTTTAATTAGATCAAATTAATTAATCACCCTTGGCCCATTTAATCTCCCTTGGCCCGGTTGATCTAATTAGCCAAGATTGGGCTTCGATCGATTGTCGCATCAGTGAGGTGAGCTTAAGCTTAGTGAGAGACCTCAGGGTTTGTAGAAAATCCCATCGTAAGTCTTTATAGAAAAGCTGAAAAGTTAAGTATACAGTTCAAGCATCAATCCATACAGGTATGTATATATATAACCATGTAACATCGAAAGTACAGGCAATCAAAGTCCATCAAATCAGGCAAGTCAAGCATATCAGGCTTATAGTTCAGCACATGGCAACCACGAAAAATGAGCACGGCAGCGTAGATACAACAGTCATAGGCACATATTTGAGCCACTAGACTCCTAGCAAGCAGATTGCACAAACAAGCCTTTTTAGTAAAGCTGGGTTGGAATCTATTCAAGAGTTTGAGTTGTTTAAGTACTTGATGGTTTGCAAAGCACATCGCCCCTGCGGTAGCCATACAACGGAGGTATGCTCGACGGCAGGAATTTTAGATCCTGGTCCTTTTTCATCTCAGGCCACAAGTGTTCCTCTCATAATAAAGGAGTGTCGACTGTCTGCCACACAGAACCAGCGGGCCCTTTATAGGGGCGAGCGGATACATGTCAAGTTAAGCAAGAAGACGCGGAGCCGAGTCTTATCGAGTAGGTGTCTGACCTATTTCACGCTAAGGTGATCATGGCAACCCTAGCATGCATACATATCTAAAGGCATTATGCTATCCTAGATGACATGTAATTTACCTTGAGAAGTTTACTGTCCTTCTAGTTTGGCGGGTCATGCTAGCTCATCGTTGCAGGTACACATAACGGCACGTATGCAAGTAGACATGTCATGCTAAGCAGAGTATGTAACAAGTAGGGCATGGCATCAAGTAGGCATGTAGCACATAAGCACACATGTTTCATGGAAGCGCAATCGAGAAAACAAGCAAACGATAAGGGGTGGGAAACCTCGTTGGCAAATATAAACACACAATAGTACATATAGTTACACATAAGTACTACGTAGATATTTCGTTTAAATCTTAGGAAACTAGCGAGTAATCCCTCACCTAAATTCTGGAAGGCGCATATGTCGTTCGACTTGGGTCAACGATCAGCTCCTGCAGATAACGGAGACACGGTTATTAGTTAAGGAGGAGTTGCTGACTTTCTAAGCAAGTTTGACATTTTAGTCAACAGGGGTTGACTTTGGCTTTTTGGTCAACAGGGGTTGACTTTGACCTTTCGAGTTTAGGTTGACTTTTTGGTAAACCTTTGACTTCTCGGGTTAATTTTGACTTTTACGATCAACTTTGACTTTTTGGTCAATCTTTGACTTTTCGGGTTAATGGTTAACTTTGACTTTTTGGTCAACCTTTGACTTTTCGTGTTAAATTTGACATTTTGGTTAACCTTTGACTTTCACGGGTTAGGTTTGACTTTTATGGTCAACTTTGACATTTCGATCAACCGTTGACTTTTCAGGTTAAGTTTGACCTTTCTCGAGTTAGGTTTGAATTTTACGGTCAACTTTGACTTTTTGGTCAACTGTTGACCTTTAGGGTAGACTAGGGCTGACTTTAGACGTTAGGGTCAACTCTAGGTCAAGGGGTCAAGTTTTGGTCAAACGGGTCAAGGTTGGGTCAAACCGATCAAGGTTGAGTCAAAGGGGTCAAGGTTCAAGTGTAGGGGTCGAACAAGTCAAGGTTGGTCGAAGGTCAAAGGTCCAGTCCAGGGGTCAAGGGTCAAGTCTTGCGGTTAAGAGTCAAGTCTTATGGTTAAGGTTCAAGTCTTGTGGTCAAATGGGCAAGGTTGGGAACGAATTGGCCCGACGGCCATGCTAGCCTGCCTTGCCGTGCATTGCGGCTTGGCCATGCAAGCACAACCTGCGCGTATGAGCTGACCATGCATGCATAGCCTGCGCGCACGGGCTGGGCAATGTCGGCCCTCCTTGGCCTACAGTTGCCCAGATCTGCCAATGCGAGGTGGCTTTTTCGGGGCCACTGTTTTTGCATATGTAGTCCGATTCAATCCGTTCCAAAAACACCAATTCATAGACGGGCATCAATACTAACAAACCAACCACTTTTTACACATTTCTAACCATCCTAACAACCTTTTTCATGGCCTCAAACATGGATGGTACACTATTTTTCCAGATTTTGATTTCTTGTTCTTGATTTGCATATTAATTCAAGATCTCGTTTCCTCCCCTCCCCACTAGATGCAATCAATCCTATATCATTAAAAACAAGTATATGCAAATATTTACAGATCTCACGAAGAAAAATCCAAACCCACATGCAAGATTTAAGTTTCCCACATGTGTGTTCACGCTACTTCGGGGGATTTAATTTCACTACTTTAAACTTACCCTTGTCCTAAGATTGCCACGAACGTGTTGAGGGGATATAGGGCTATCGATCCACGGTGTCGGCAAAGGTTCTCCGGTGACGGCAATGGCGGCTTCTTAAAGGGGCGACACACTAGGGTTTTTTGCACTTTCAAGGGAGAGTTTTTCTTGGTTCTTTGCTACTAAAATCTTTGATTTCGTGTTGAAGGAGGTATATAGACTCCTCTTAGGGTTAGGTTTAGGTAAAGGTTGGGTCTTCCTATTTTATCTCGGATTTGGATGGAAAAATCCAAATCCGAGTTCAAAAACTCGTTTTCCCATTGTAGAGCAGCCGGTGCGTGCGCGGCACGAGCTCCGGGTCAGGCGCGCTGGTGTACGGTGCTGCTAGGCACTCACTGTGCGTGCAGCACACGCCACACATTGCTTCGCGCTGCAACGGACTGTCCCACTTGCGATAGGGACCTGCGACGGCTGCAGGGGCTTTCTTCTGGCCCGCCCTTGCTCCGTTTGACTTCCCCTTTCGCGTACCTTTCTAGCTACCATTCCTCTTGGCTTTTCTAACCTTGTTGAGATATGCACAAATTTTCGAACAAAAATACGCTCCAAGGATTTTGATTCACCCTCTCCTCTCGCTTCTCTCTTCACTCTTCACTCTTTACATGTGCGTGATAAACGTTCTTGTTACAAATTCAAACCCATTATATATCCACACACACACACACAAGAAGATATTTCAAAGCAAGGCTTGCCTAGCCTCTGCTCCTATACAAGATGAACTAGGCACAAGTGAAGACTCATACATTAACTATTATCTTAGATAACAATGGCCAGCAAATTTCAGGTGAATAATTTTAGTGAATTACCAAAGTCAATTACAAAACAATACCTGGCTTTCCCTTTGTGGAGGTGCTCCAGTGCAAGGTTGATATACTCCATTGGGATGATCTCAACCTCTACAATTATTTTGTGCTCTGCTGCAAAATCCAATATTTGATGTGTTTCCTTCAGCCCTTTAATTCCATTCCCGAATATGGTTTTCCTTACTATAAAATCAATTTTTGTGCATACACTTGGAGTAAGATATGATTCCTATTATTAGATGAGTATTTTTTTGGGATTAAAGGGCACATACAAACAAAACAAGAGAGGCAATTGTTTATCGGTTGCACCCCATTATAACCTTCCATTGAGATTTTTGCATTAATTTCTCTTCATAAATTATTCAGCATTTGAGAGGTGGCATTTTTTTTAATTGATTTCATTGAACTATTTTTTGAAATAGACTTCGTGTGGGAGGGAAAGAGTTAACAGAGAAGAAACGATGAATTGATTATAGGGTATTTTTGTCCAAAAAATTGCATATATCTCAACCAAGGTTTGTTTTGTACTTTTTTAAAATTAAGGGTTTATTTTGTATTTATGACAAACCTCGGGGTTGATTTTGTATTTCGCCGTAATTTTTTTTAAAATTTTGATAAATGGTTAGTGAGTTGTAAAATAGATAACTTAGTAGGAAGGGAAAAAATTACAAAAATAACCTTACTGCCAATAAAGTTAACAAAAAACTTAACGGCTATAGATATTAAAAAAATACAGGGGGGCTCATTGTAGCATTTTAAACCATAGGGGAGTCATCAATAACTTTCATAAACCACAAAGGGTTTTTAGGGAATTTTCCATATATATATATATATATATGCGAAGTATAACGACTTTTAAGACCTGGTAATAGTGAAAGCCGGTGTAAATCTCGACGACCTTTAACAACAATTTTTCTTCCCAACCGGTAAAAGTTATGAAATTTTTAATGAATCAAAATTCTTAAAAACCACCAATACCTGATTCTTTTCTTCATTAACACCGATTGTGATGTGAGCACTTTGAAGAAGAACTCGCAGATGTGGAAAACTTCCCAAGGAAAGCCGAACAATGTTGATCACCCTTGCTTCTTCAAGAACTCAAAAATCCTTCTATTAGTTTAAGTGAGATTACTCCGCTTTATTCTTAAACAAATCAGATTTTAAGGAGTTTGAATAAATAGAAATTTAGGTGAAGCAATAACGTAAATTCTTCTAAGTTCGGAACCTATGAAATAATCAAGCAATTGAAATTACACAAGCTCAATAATCAAAATTAGGATAATTCTAAAGAAAAATGATAAACCTAACAGTGCACTTTATTATTCGTAAATTCTCCCTGAGTGAAGAATCGGCTGCCCCTATTTATAGGAGTAGGGAAAACCGAAAATACTAGGAAGAAATTGAAAAGGAAAACAATTAAAAGTGGAAACCAACGAGAGTTGGAATTCCTTTACAAACCCAAACTCAAAAGGAGAATAAAATCAGGTAAGTGATTTTCGGTTGTAACAATATGTAGCTACCCCAAAAACACTTAAGAAAATAAAGAAAAGGGAACTTAAATTCGGTATCCAATTGTAATAGGAAATCCGAATTCAAGAAAGAAAAGAAAAATAGAAACAACCAAAATAGGAAACTAATAACTTAAGTCAAGTTGTAATAGTTTATGGAAACTTGACTCAAGTCAAATTACAATTAGAAAAGAAAAGGGAAACATGCAATCCAAATCCTTCTTGGAATCAAACAGCCTTGTGAGAATCGCAAGTGGGCTTTCGCAACCGTGGGCTTGCCCGTTGAGCACGGATTTGTGAAGCGAGGCGGTTGCGATATGGGTCTGCGATGCTGGCTTGCTTGTTGCGGCTGCCTTGCGATGAGATTGGCCAAGTTGCGAGGCTTGGTTGCTAAATGGCTTGGCCCAATTTTTTGATAGAGCATGAGTTGGTGAATTGTAGCAAATCCCTTAAAGTCCACAGACTGTAAGAGACAGTTCGCCTTTGATCTAGGCCAGTCTATGGATCACTTTCCTCTTCGAGTTCAGTGATCAATACGGAGTTCACCCTATGAATAGGTACTCTGCGAAATGGGGGTTCCTGTTGCCAGGCCCTCTTTGGAGTAAGGAAGCCAATGATGACCTCATCAGGTTGCATTAGCCAGTGTGAATCATCAAGTCATTAACACCGGTTTTAGGAAAACTGGTTGTAATTATCTGAAACATTACCATCGCATATCAACAATACCGCGTACGGAGTTCTCAAAACTCGGTGCTAGAGAGGGTAAAACACTGGTGTTGATGACCCATTTTCTAGTAGTACTGGAGTCTCATGCTGATAACGTGTTATAAAAGTAGTTGTTTCTTATTACTACTAAGCTAGAGTATTATAATATAATATAACTAAATAATCACATATTAGATTAAAAAAAAAAAAAAGAAGAACATGGCGAGAGAAGAGAATAGAGGCTATCATTTCATTCATCATTTTATTCTTCACTTATGCCTTTATATAAATAGGCTAAGTTCATACATCTCATGAATACAAGACCTTATCAAGGGTCATACTAATTACACAGGAAGCTAAGGGGTAAATGAAAAATCATAGGGTAACTAGGGGTCTTAAGTAGTGAGAGTTAATGGAATATGGAAGGACAAATCACATATATCCATAACATATTTGACTTTTATTTCTAACAATCAATTTAGACATGATTACTACTAATTCCAAAAATTATATAAATAGTCATATATATATATATATATATATACTAGAAGATGTATGCCGTGCAATGCCCGGCATTTGTTCAATAATATTATAAGGTTATAATTATCCTTTGAACTTAAACCTTACAATAATATGAGATTTGTTTATAATTTTGTTATGCTTACATTATGTATATGACACATGGTTATAAATATAATGTATGTGTGTTAGCAATATAGGCATTGAACAAATTTATTTCATCTCACAAGTTAATATATTATTCCATCTTAGAGCCAACCAAAAACTGAAAATAGAAATCATACAAAGAAAAACAAATCAACATTAATAGAGTTTATGATTATGGATCAAGTATAATTTTGGCCCCAAAACATAAAATAAAAAGTAATATAGCTTAGCTCAACAACAACCTCAAAATACTCTGTTCAATTGAACAAAAGCCAAATTGTAATTCAATGTAATTCATAAAAATTAAAAAAAAAAGGTTACGTGTAAATCATGCAGATATTAAAATAACACGTAACACAACGAGACAAAAACAATAATAGTAATAGTAATAGTTACAATGTCAATGACAGTATCTTGAATTTCAATTAGTGTACGAAGCTATTGATAAATTTGATGTAAAATAAAGATATTGCAATCCCCTGCATCTGCAGAGACACCCTACAATTAATACAAAATGAGAAAGCATTTACATAAGTTCCAAAAGGGTAATAGGCATAGAGAATGCATAATTAATCATACAAAACCCATCTAGCAAATATATTGTAGACAAATACAATAAATTTAAAAATAAAAGACCAACTTACTGAGAAAGCAAGCATGAGTATATAAATTACTCGATGAAATGTCAAATAAAAAGCAAAAAGATTCATGAGCAACCCAACATAGGTGGAAGAAGCAGCCAACTACTTAATGAAGATGAAGATGTTCTCTGTGGACCTACCGGAATAAAACTGAAATCTGCTATTCTTTTCTCAACGTCCCAGTTTGCTTTAATTTGTCATCTAAGAAGAAACGTTCCAGAGCTTTTGCAAAATCTACATGCAAGAGAAATTAGAGAAGGTTCTAAAGTCTAAACTTTCAGCTTTTAAAGACGAATAACAATCCAAGGGCAAAAAGAATTTAGAATAACAATCTGCTATCTTTCATTTTGGTAGTAGCAGTATTACAAACAGTTTGGATATTACGTATGAGGTCATGATGTCAAATAACACACAAATTAAATCAATCATCTACATAAAACACAACTGCAAATTAAGGCAGAATCAAATCCAAAAAAGTACCAACTTACCCATAGACATAGTCATTGCTAGAGCAGCCTTGCAATCGTTTAGGATAGAAAGGTAAACATCAAGAAACAGAACTTTCACCTAAAATGGTAACAGTTTCAAAATAATAATAAAAAATCCGATTCTTTTCAAGCTTATGTTTAATGGTATTTCTTTTTCGCAGAACTTGAAGCAGAATCAGAGCGAGAGATTGCCAGTGTTAGTTTATATTGATTTTGTTAGAATAATTAGGTACGGAACAGGGAGATGTGTTTAACAGATGGACATTGTTTTTATAATGATTAGAGTAATTTATAAGCCCTTTTCGTCTTCCGCCGGGGTTGGGGTGAAAAAAAATTTTTGTTTGGGGAATAGGGGGAGGGGTGATAGGGGGGGGGGAGGGGGACAAATTTTAAAAACAAAAAATCATACACACATACACAAGCATGCACAATTCATAATATAGAATTAGAATTAGAATTCTTAGGTCTAACCAAATAATTAAAATTGTGGAATTGGAGGTAATGATATACAATTGAACTAATATCTTCAATTTTTTCATAGCAAGTGAGATGTCATGCATTTATTAGTCAATAATGTAGTATTAATAATTATTTTATAAAAGTGTAGCCAATGAATGCATGACACCTCACTTGCTATGAGAAATGTGAGAAAATTAGTTGAGTTATATATCATTACTCTTTCAAAAAATAGTGTTAATGTACAGACTGAATATCTATAAAAACATTTTCTAATGTTAATTAGATATACTAAGTAAATTACATTTCACTGTTTATAAGAAATGTAATTTAAACTATTATTATTCGCTAAGGGAGAAAGGATGTAAGACCCCGTACTTTTAAGTTATTTTTCTTAATCAAAATTATCACTAATTAGAATTACGATTTTGGATAATCGAATAGAGTTGAGATATTTTATTCAAATTTTGAACTATTAGGAAGATTAAAAATATTTCAAGGCTTCAAAATTTATAAATATAAAAAACTAGCTTAAACGTATCTTAGAAGAAAAAAATTTAATACGACTCATGTTGTAGAAATTTAAATAAATAAAATAATGATTATTTAAATAGATAAAATAATGATTAAAACGAATAAATTATAAATGTGTACATTATGGTGGTTTGTGGCAGTAATGACAATAGATAAAAACAAAAGAAGAAAAATGAGATAAGTACAAGAGAAGAAAATAAAGCAAACATTAGTCACCATGATAAGAACACGTGGAAGAATGGGAATGTGGCAATTGTTGGGCTGCAAGAGAATTTAAAAAAAAAAGAAGAAAGAAAAGGGAAAACCGTAATAAATAAATAAAAAGAAAAGAGGGGATCTTTTTCTCCATTATGCAAAACCCATTCGTATAACCTGAAGCTCCCATCTCGCTCTTTACCATTTTCGTGTTCTCCCTTCTGCGATCAATTGCCCATCATCACCACCACACGATCTATATTTTTAGGGTTTCAAAATAAATACCTTCATTCCTGTTCAGCAAAATAAATACCCAAAAACTTATAAGCTCTATAGTTCCAAAATATAATCGGAGAAACAGGGGAGGCAAAGTCGAAGAGCAAAGGAGAGGGGTTTTGTGGCTTCGTGTTGAACGGAACCCAACTGGTAATTTTAGTTTAGAAAGTAATTAAGTTTTAGTATGCGATCTGTTTTGAGTTTTTGGAATTGAAACTGAATAATGATTCACTGTACCACATGAAGATAATTGGTATTAATTTAGAGTCACTGGATGATATTTTTTTCATTTTGAGAATTGAATACAAAGGTAACAGGGAAATTTTTTTGGCTGAGCTATCTTGATGAATCTGTTTTAAGAACTTATTGTAGTGTTGGAATTTCTGTTACTGTGTGTTTGAAATTTATATTTCAATTTTTCTAAAAAGAAAAAAGAAGACAGAAAAATATGATGGACTCATTTTTAGGAAGGAGTAGATTATGTAACTTTACACATGTTTGGTTTAGCTTCAGGATGAGTTGTCTGATGATGCACTCAGTTGTGTTGATGCGCTTTTATTTTGTTTAAGTAATGAATCTACTGTTTCAGGAAACTAAATACAAACTTTATGTGATAATTAAATTAAAAGGGTTATGTAGACTGATAGCTCTGTTATTGAACTAACAGAGAGAAAAGTTTCTCTTTTTCAAATGAACACTGAAATTTTGAAACTTTTAAACCTTAAAGCTATTTAAATTGACTTATGAGCAGATTAAAACTTCTTCTCATAAAATCCTTGTTAATGGAATCACTCAAACTCAACGCAGATTTTACTTAATTTTGAAGATGTTCATGACTTTAGGTGAGTGATCACTAAAAGGGTTAAATGTTTTAAATGAGTAACAAAATAAGTTAGCATTTTTATTTGTGATCGATACTGCTTATGTTATTCAAAGTCATGCTTTGAAATGCTTGTTAAACGTTGCCATGTTATATGATGCTTATGTTTATGACTTTTAAGCATGCCTAATGAAATGTTGTACATGTTTCCTGTATATGTAAATGTTTTACTGAGTTAAATGTATACGTGAGATACCTGTTAAACTTTGTCTTGTGAATGAACTTGTCGTATACCACTGATTTAAGTGTCAAGCATAAAATGTTAGTGCCCCGTGCACTCCTGTATGTGCACCCTGTTATGTGCCACTTGCGTGTTTCTTGTTACCTGTTACTTGTGAGTCATACTTAGGGTCTCCAAAGCCTGTTTAGTTCATTGAAATCGAGCATGTAAGTTTTAAGTGTTTTTACTATATACAGTGCTTCATTGTTAAATTAAATTTTGTTAATGGGATTCATACTTCCTGTTTTGAATACATAATCTTGCTAAATTTCTCTTGCTACTTGTTTTTGAAGTTATTATATGATGAGGCTGAGTTATTTTATATGAACATGTAGATGGATAAATCTTGGATTAACATAAAAGATAGAATCTCTGACGAATTTCGTCGGGGTTTAGACAACTTCCTTGATTTTGCATACACAAACAAGCCACCAGACTCAAAGTTAAAGTGTCCTTGCACTCAATGTAGAAACTCTAGAACACGCAGCAGAGATGATGTTGCCTATGATGTTCTAGCTAAGGGATTTATTCCAAGTTACACTAATTGGGTGCATCAAGGCGAAGAACCGCATTACCTTAAAAAATATTTGCTGAGTGCATCAGAAGAAAGCAATAGAAATGATGATATGGAAGGGTTGATACAAGATGCATTCTTGACATCATATCCTCGTGTTGAAGCTCATGAAAATACTTGTAGTATGGGTACAGAATGTGAAAATCGTGAAGGAGAAATAGAACAACCTGACAATCAGTTTGATGAAAACACTGAAAAGTTCTATAAGCTATTAAAGCATGCAAAGGCTGAGTTATTTCCTGGGTGTAGAAACTTTACCTTCCTATCTTTTATTGTGCGTTTATTGCATGTAAAATCACTTTGTCGATGGAGCAACAATTCTTTCACAATGTTGTTAGAAGTCTTAAAGGAGGCATTTCAACATCTCGAGATGTTTCCAAACTCGTATAGAGAAGCTTGGAAGCTAATTAAGGACTTGGGACTTGAGTATAAAAAGATTCATTCTTGTCCTAATGACTGTATGCTTTATTGGAAGGAGACAGAGAATGATGAAAAATGCAAACATTGCCAAACTTCTAGGTATAAGCAATTTGAACTTCAAGATGAGAGTTCATCTAAAAGGGAACAAAAGATTCCATCTAAAAGAGAATACTTTGCAAGCGATAATTCTGACGACTCCAGTGATGATGATGACTTATTTGAAAAAATGGTCCCAGTAAATGAGAATGAAGATAACTAGAGCAGTTTTCGTACTTTTATTTGTTTTCGAGGATCATATTCTTGTATTAGTTCGTTAATGGATTTTTTGCATTTGTTTTGACCTCCAACTTCATTTATGCTATTTTTTGGGGAAGCTTAGCTTAGTTGCATCTTATTTTTCAAGGTACTTGTTTTTGTTTGAATGCATCTTGTTTATGAAGATCTTCGTTGCTTTTTGTTCTAATTTTTCAAAGAACTAAAGTTAGTGTTCATTGATGATGATGATATTTGCTCCGCTTTCATTTAGTTTTATTTTTTACTAATTTTTTCCCTTTTTGGATTCAGATGTTGTTCTGTCATTAAATTAAAATGACGCAATTATGCCACCAATTTGTGGCATGCCAATAATATGACGTCATTGTGCCTTAATTTTACAACAAATTTATAATTGTACAGTATAATTTTGGCATTTTATGAAGTGTTGAGAAAAAACTATCGTAATTATGAGGCACGTCTATTTAGTGTCACATCTATGTCACAAAATTATGATGCAATAATTAAATAACGCAATAATGTCAGAAATATATGTCACAAATGCATAAATGTGGTATATTTACGACACTTAATGTAATGTCGCATAAGCAAATTGTCGCAATTTTGAGACAAACAAATAAGTGTTGAATCTATGTCACAAAAGTGTGATGCAATAATTAAAATGACTCAAATTATGCCGCTAATTTGTGACATGCTAATAATATGACGCAATTAAGCCACGATTTTGCGGCACAATTATAATTGTGTTGTCTAACTGCGACATTTAATTCAAGTGTAGCAAATAAATTATCACAATTTTGAGACAAAAAAAAGGATGTCGAATCTATGTCACAAAAGTGTGATGCAATAATTAAAATGACTCAATTATGCCGCTAATTTGTGACATGCTAATAATATGACGCAATTAAGCCACGATTTTGCGGCACAATTATAATTGTGTTGTCTAACTGCGACATTTAATTCAAGTGTAGCAAATAAATTGTCACAATTTTGAGACAAAAAAAAGGATGTCGAATCTATGTCACAAAAGTGTGATGCAATAATTAAAATGACTCAAATTATGCCGCTAATTTGTGACATGCTAATAATATGACGCAATTAAGCCACGATTTTGCGGCACAATTATAATTGTGTTGTCTAACTGCGACATTTAATTCAAGTGTAGCAAATAAATTGTCACAATTTTGAGACAAAAAAAAAGATGTTGAATCTATGTCACAAAATTGCGATGCAATAACTAAATGACGCAAAGATGTCACAAATATAAGACACAAATGCGTAAGTGTTGTATATTCCCGACACCTACATGTAATGCCGCATGTAAATATGTCGCAATAGGTCAATTTTCTTGTAGTGAGTCTATGTTACTTTCTATTATATAAGGTAGATATATTATGTGCTCATAATATGTTTGGCAATATTTGATGTTGCATAAGCTGTAACAACACTTGCTTTGACTTTCCCCAAGCCTTGAGAATTATCAGAATTAATTGAATCATAACAGGTCTTTTGCTTAGTGATAACCTGATCCAATTGGCTAGACACATCTGGTTTTTCACTATCATGTGCTGCGGTTGAAATCAACCTCACACTTTCATCCAAGTTAGTAATGCAAATTTTCAACTTTATCCGCATTTGACCCAGCTCCGGCCTTGTTCAAGGCATCAACTGCCGCCCTCGTTCGATTCATGGTCCTAGTAATGACGAACTTGTGAAATCCCGGGCCTTTAAAATTTGTATCATTGGTAACGGGAAATAATTCTAAGCATAATATCTCATTATAGCTACCCTTGCATAATTCCTCAATGGTTGTGGCTGAAACATGCGATAATGTTGCCATAAAAAATAGAGCTACTAGCGTAGAAATTGCAAATTTGGCTGCCATGTTGTTGAATTTTTGTTTCGTTGAGTCTTTAGTTTTTCTGCAGTTTGATTTAGTATGAAATGTGCATTGGTTCTTGGCTGGAAAATATGTCAATTTATTGGTGTTCATTGCTTGCTGTTGGGAATTTGGATCCTTCAATTGTTGAATAATTCATCACATGAGTGATGCTACCTTGGCGGTTTCACCATTGAATTTGAATGATTTGTGTTTTCCTAAAAGCTTTTAGTCTAACTTCATGGGAATGATGTTGAAAAGTCATGAAACTAGCCAAACTATCTCTTGTCCTATATTTGGTAACTAGCATTATAATATATATATATATATATATATATTTGTGCATAGAACACAATGTAAATGCACAACCCCTCTTCTTAGTTCATTCATTTAAAATACTTTAAACACCCACCCCCACACCCCCCCCCCCCCCCCCCCCCAATATGAATATGAAGACAGCCATGCCCTCCATTTTATCCTACCTTTTAATTTGCACATATTTACATGCTTTACGTTTTTAATAATAAAGTTTAATTTTTCTAATGAAAATATAATGATGCAATTATTTAGTGTTATTTTTCTTTTGTTGATTGAATTTTTTTTTTTTAATAATAAGATTTTACATAATTGGGTATGTTTAAGTGAAGTATTTAATATAAAGATAAATGTAATTGCAATGAAAAAATTATTATTAAATGTAAAAGATCAGAAAGTTGAGTATGTACTAATTTGAATATGTATCAGTCTTTTTTACTTTTCAAGATTTCAACAATATTTTATTCGGGGGTGAGAAGAATGGTGACAGTTGTTGATGAGGAAATCCAAGGATAAAACAACACAAAATATGAGTCAGAATCCATGTGGTCAACCAAAAGCTCCAATGACCTTAATGAGAAGGAAATGAAGATTACAAGAGTTACCCTACTCACCATCAAAGTGAAAATGGTGGAAATGGTGAATACTAATCATCCCAGCTAAGGAAATGGTGGAAATGGTAACTACAAGTCTTTCTAGTGAAGAAATGGAGATTTTACAAAGTTTTAAGAATTTTAGAAGTGAAATGTTTTTTGAGCTTCTAAAATGATTCCGGAAGATTCCAGAAGATTCGAGAAGCTTCCTAAATCTACATCATCATGCTACATCAATTGGGCCGAATCCATCAAAGCCCATCACATCCAATTCGGCCAAGCCCACAAGGAACCTAGGAAGCCCATGTGCATGGATGCTGGGGTTTTACTTAAGTTTTATGGTTTTAGAGTAATTAAGGTACTATGTCTGTTGCCTAATTCTCTATATAGTTTTTCCTATTTTCGTTTTCTCCTTTTGTTTTTCGGTTTTCCCTTTTCTTTAAAGGTAAAATATGAATTTTTCCATCCTTTTTCTCTTGAGAATTTCGTGCATTGCTTGCCTTGTAGCAGCCAAAATTCTTCCTTCTTTTCTTTTACTTTTTCATCAAGTAAGTTCCTTTTTCTTGTTGAATTTGGTGAGCTACTTAATCTCTTGATTAAGTTCTAATTTTTGGTTTTCTTTCCTTATTTTTCCTTGTAAATTTCGTGCTCCCTATACCTATAAATAGGGGTGCTGCACTTCATTATTACTTAGTGATTAATTGAATGAAAGTTTATAATTTCGTGCTCCCTATACCTATAAATAGGGGTGTTGCACTTCATTATTACTTAGTGATTAATTGAATGAAAGTTTATTCTTTATTATTCACTTATCTTTATTTTGGGTTAAGTAATTTGCATGCTTGTTAATTGCTAAAGTACAAGAACTATAGGCTAATTAGATAATTGCTCTATCTAATTGCATGCTTTGTTTCGCCTCTAGAATTCATCACTCTGATCGAATTGCGTGTTTAATTTAACTTGTTAAATTAGTAGTCTGCCGAATCCAAGGGTAAGGATTCTTGAGTTTTAAGAGTTTTGTCTTGCAATAAGACTTTTTTGGCAATTTTTCGCATTGAGTTCTTGTTTTCAAAAGTTGGAATCAAGGGTTCACATCAATTGTGGAGAGTTTTGCTTGCAAGCTATGGTGGAAGCTGCAGGTTGGGGACACATTGTGGGCTACCTTTATGTGGTCTCTTCCTAATCGGGTCCAGAACTCATATATATGGTGTATGATCTCCCTGGTAGAGGAGGTAACTGTAAGGGCTTCTATGGTTTTGATCAGCAGGGGTGAATGCAGTTTTGGGAGGCTAATTGGCAAGGGCATAAGAGACTATGGGAACATTGGTTAGGAGAAGTGATGTGGACGGATGTACACATGCGGATGAAGTTGCCAAGGAACGTTGATTAAGTGGCGTAGCTCGTATAGGCTCTTTACTTACCCGAAATCCAGATAACAAAAATAAACTAACCTAAGCTAATTTACTTAAGAATTCGAACCAAGTAAGAAAGAGTTGAAACATGCGAATTTAATTCGGTAGAGCAATTAACCTAATTAAGCTAAGTTTCATGAAATATATAAATTACAATCATGCAAAATACATAAAGCAATAAAGGGAGAGTACTCAAACTAATAGTTTTAAGATCTGAATACTTGTCTTAATTATGGAGTTTCGGCTGCCTATTTATAGGCAAAGAGCAGCCGAAAATTCTACCTAAAAGAAGTAGGAAAAGAATTAGAATTGGAAACCAATCAAGAGATTGATTTCCTTTACAATACCAAAACCTGAAAGAAGTGGGTAATGGTAAAAGAAAAGGAAATTTCGGTCACCTTAAAGCTTAGTGGCAGCCGAAAATTACAACTTAAAAACAAGAAGGAAAAGGAATAAAAATCCTACTCCAAAAAGGAGATCAAGAAGGGATCCTTTTTGGAAACTAATAAACTAAGGGCAAAATAGGGAACATGCACAAACCCTTATTTTCCCCCAAACCCTAACCCTTAATTTCGCAACCCTAGTGGACTAAGACTTGCGTGTGGGCTTCTTTGGTGGGCTGGCCGAATGGATGATGTGGAATGGACTCCATGGATTGGGTCGGCCCAATTGTTGATGGCGCATTATGGAATGGTGTAGGGAGCTTCCGGAATCTTCTAGAACCTCCCGGAATCATTTCGGAATCAAGATTCTTCAAGATTCTGCAAAATATGAAATTCAAGATTTTCAAGAAAACCAAGAACTTCAAGAAATGTCTCTTTAAAGTCCAAGAACCTTCCGGCATCTTCAAGAACTTCAAGAAACAGCTTTCTCTTCATTGTGGAATGGGGAATTGCGCCTCTTCTTCAAGAATTGTAAGGAGAGTTGCAATTTGAACCTTTCCGTCTTTTTTCTCCAATGCGTTGGCTTCTACTATCAATTGGGCATCCTGTTGGCAGGCTTGTACAAGGTTGTTGAGTGTCTCTTGAACCTTCTTTGCTCTGCTTCTGGTCATTGGCCCAATGATGTCTACAAGTGGATCCCTTTGATATGGACTTGGATCCTGAAGCATTGTTGGGCCTCGGTGTAGAACCCGAACCTCCTCAGCTTCTCTGGACTCACTTGTCTTTGGACTTGGGATGCCCTCATCATCCCCTCCCGGTTGAAAAGGATTTGACCTCAAATCTTCACCCTATTCATAAGTAAATGGAGACAAGTCAGCAACATTAAATGAAGTACTAACACTATACTCACCTGGTAAATCAAGCTTGTAAGCATTAGGCCCTATCTTGGACACGATTTGAAAAGGCCCATCGCCCCGGGGATGGAGTTTCGTCCTCCTCGCAGCAGGGAATCGTTCCTTCCTCATGTGAACCCAAACCCAGTCGCCTGGTTCAAAGTTCACAGCATTGCGCCGTTGGTTTGCATGGGCGGAGGCTCTGGCGTAATTTTTCTCAAGGTTGGCCCGAACCTTGGCATTTAGGCGTTTGACGGTTTCAGCCTTCTGGGCGCCGTCGAGATTAACCTGTTCCTTTAGCGGCAAAGGGATGAGATCCATAACCGTCAAAGGAGTGAAACCATAGGCAACTTCAAATGGACAGAACCCTGTTGAGGAGTGCTTGGTGCGGTTGTAGGCAAACTCTGCAACCGGTAAGATTTCTTCCCAACGCTTTAGATTCTTCTGGATTAAGGCCCGAAGTAGATTGCCAACGGTGCGGTTGGTGACTTCCGTCTGGGGATGACTTGTAGTCGAAAACAGTAGTTTTGTGCCGAGGCGTGACCACAAAGTCTTCCAAAAGTAACTCAGAAATTTGACGTCGCGATCAGAAACAATAGTGCGCGGAATACCATGCAGCCGAACTATTCCCTGAAAGAACAAGTCCGCAACATGTTTGGCATCATCTGATTTCCTGCAAGGAATAAAGTGAGCCATTTTAGAAAAGCGATCGACTACGACAAATAAGGAGTCATTACCTCTTGTCGTCCTTGGACGACCTAGAATAAAATCCATTGAAATGTCAGTCCAAGGTAAAGAAGGAATAGGTAAAGGCGTGTAAAGTCCATGAGGTTTAGATGTAGATTTAGCTTTTAAGCAATTAATACAACGAGTGCAAACATGCTGTACATCTTTTCGCATATGAGGCCCATAAAAATGTTCCTGTAACAGATCAAGTGTTTTATGTACACCAAAATGACCCATAAGTCCCCCATTGTGAGCTTCATGAACCAGTAATTCCCGAGTAGAACTACGAGAGATGCATAACCTATGTTCCCTAAACAAGAAACCATCCTGTCTATAGTACTTATGGAATGCACCAGATTCACATGCTTTATATAAAGTAGCAAAATCACTATGAGAAGCATACAAATCTTTTAGATATGCAAATCCTAACAAAGAATGATGTAAAATTGCCAGAATTTCATACCTGCGAGATAGAGCGTCAACAACCAAATTATCTTTCCCTTTCTTATATTTAATAATGTAAGGAAAAGTTTCAATAAAATTAACCCATTTAGCATGACGTCTATTTAGATTACTCTGTCTCTTTAAGTGTTTAAGGGACTCGTGATCACTATGAACAACAAATTCCTTGGCCATTAAATAATGTGACCAAGTTTCGAAAGCACGGACCACTGCATAGAGCTCCTTATCATAAGTTGGATAATTTAGGGCAGCTCCCTTCAACTTCTCACTAAAATAGGCGATTGGCTTGCCTTCCTGCATTAAAACTGCGCCAATTCCTATACCTGATGCATCACACATTAGTTCAAAGACTTTATCAAAATCAGGTAATGCTAAAACAGGTGCATGAGTGAGATCATGCTTAAGAACCGTAAAGGCGTTTTCCTGAACTTGCCCCCACACGAACGGAACATTCTTCTTGCACAAATCTTTAGAGGTGCTGCTTTGGTGGAAAAGTCCTTCACAAACCGTCGGTAAAATCCAGCCAAACCGTGGAAAGACCTTACCTGTGCGGCCGAGGTTGGTGTAGGCCACTCCCTAATGGCTTTCACCTTGGCGTCGTCAACTTTGACACCAGCTTTAGAGACCACAAAACCGAGAAACACAACTTCCTCAACACAGAAAGTACATTTCTTCACATTGGCATACAGTTTATTAGCACGTAATTCAATTAATACCAAGCGAATATGTTCTACATGCGATTTCATGTCTCTGGAATAGATCAAGATATCATCAAAATAAACCACAACAAATTTCCCTATGAACTTTCTAAGCACATGATTCATTAGTCGCATAAAAGTACTAGGTGCATTTGTCAGGCCGAAGGGCATTACTAACCACTCATACAAACCAAACTTAGTTTTAAAAGCAGTTTTCCATTCATCCCCCTCCCTCATGCGAATTTGATGATAGCCCTGTGTAAGATCTATTTTAGTGTAAATCGTTGAGCCATACAAGTCCTCTAACATGTCATCAAGCCTAGGATAGGATGCCTATACTTGATTGTTATCTTATTACCAGCTCTACAATCAACACACATTCTCCATGTACCATCATTCTTAGGAACAAGAATTACAGGTACAGCACAAGGACTAAGAGATTCCCTTACCTGACCGTTAGCCAAAAGCTTGTCGATCTGCTTCTGCAACTCCTTTGTCTCCTCCGGATTTGCTTTGTAGGCAGGTCGATTTGGAATAGATGCGCCAGGTATGAAGTCGATTTGATGTTCAATCCCACGCAGAGGCGGCAATCACTGCGGCAGCTCTCCTGGAAAGACATCGTTGAATTCCTGCAACAAACAATCAACTTCTATAGGGATATCCCGAGGGATATCTTCAGGGTTAGCACAAGAATCTTTACATACTAAAACTAGTACACAACCTTTGTTACCTAACACCTGTCCTATTTCCTCCACTGTAGCGAAAAAGCTACTTCTAACTTCTTCCTGAGTAGGCTTATCAGAGTTCGCCTTACTACCTATTACAAGTTCTTCCCTTTTCCCCTTATCTAGGCGCTTTCCAGCTTCCCATTTGGCGATGGTGTCCTTCATGCTGATTGCTTCTGAACGCACTTCATTAGGTAGCATAGGTAGGAACGTGTGGATCTTGCCCGCCTGGCAGACCGAGTAAGTGTTGGCGACTCCATCATGTGTTGCCTTCAGGTCAAAGAGCCATGGGCGTCCGAGCAGAATGTGACAAGCCTCCATTGGCAGAACATCACATAAAACAGTGGATTCGAACTTCCCGATAGCATATGGTACGCTTACCTGCTTGGTGACTCTGTAGCCATCTGAGCTGTCGAGCCATTGGAGCCGATAAGGACGTGGATGATTGAGTATGGGGAGCTTCAGTTTTTCGACCATATATTCGTTGGCCACATTGGTGCAACTCCCTCCATCAATGATCAGAACACACAACTTCCCATTTACCTTAGTCCTGGCGTGGAAGATGTTTGTCCGTTGAGACGTATCCTGGACAGCAGCTGTAGTCAAGGTGCGAGTAACCAAGTTCTGATTGGGATCTTCTTCGATGAACTCAAATTGCTCAACCGGTGCAGACGTAGTGCTGTCAGTTAACTCCAACAAGGGACAGTTTGATCTTCTTCATTCTTTTCGGAAATGTACTCACCATCTTGCCCCAATAAGACCTTTCGGATGTTAGGACAATCGCGCATATAGTGGCCACGGCCTGAGCATTTGTGGCAAGTGACATTGCTAATGGATTTCCGAGGTGTTGATGGCGTTCTGGATTGGGATGAAGACGGGGTGGTGGCGGGGACTATAGCCTTCCTTTCTGATGTAAACGGCTTCTTAGCGGGTGGCGAGTAAACCGGATTCTTTCTCCAAGCCGGTGGGGCGCTGGTAGGCGTCTGGATGGGTGGAACTGTCTTCAGGTATTCCTCCATGACCCGAGCTTTGTGCAACATGTCCGTCAAAGTTGTTGCATTCTGAAGTTCAACGGTTAAAGCTATACCCCTGTTTAGGCCATTAAGAAAACAAGCCATCGAAGCAGCCTCATCTTCCTGTACATTTGCCCTAATTTTGGCCATCTCTAACTTTCTATAATATGCGTCTACAGATAAAAAACCTTGTACAAGAGTATGTAATTTCCTATACAATTCTCTAAAATAATAATCAGGAACAAAAGTTCTACGCATGGTAGTAGTCAAATCAAACCAAGTTAGAGGCGGAGCACGGGCCCGCATTGGACGCGTATTCCTTCGTTGGTCCATCTCTTGATTCCACCAGACCAGGGCATAGTCCGTGAAATGTACCACTGCGAGTGGGACCTTCTTGTGTTCTGGGATCGCATGAAGCTCGAAGATGCGCTCCATTTTCATCTCCCAGTCTAAGTAATCCTCCGGATTCGTACCGCCGGCGAAGGGTGGAACAGTCGTTTTGCATTGACTGAGACCCTCGAAAGGCTTGGCAGCGGCATTGTTGTCATTGGTGGGGTTGTCCTCCTCTGACTCCGTATGTCGTTGTTCCCGCTTAGCCCGCAAGTCAGCAACCTCCTCCGTGAGGGTAACAAATCACGCAGAGAGTTGCGCTATTGCAGCCAGTATTTGCTCACTCCCCAATGGGGCAGAAGCACCTCCTCCTGACATCGGTAATAGGCGAAAATATGTCTGCCAAGAACAAGGAAAAATGAGTAGTAACCTTACCCCCTTGTCCCCTAAGTGTACCCCCCCAACAGCTACACACAAACCAGTGTTTCACTCTAGGGTGGCGCCCTTATAGTATGTTCACTCAAGCCTTTTTCCACTCTACCTCCCGGTATTGACAAATGTATAAGGCAAACAGTAATTCACACACAGCAATGATACTTTAGGAAAAAGCACAAATTTTCAAAAAATAGATACTTGGTTCTATTTTAATGTTGAAAATCTTTTTGCAAACGATATTTGTAATATAGTTCAGATAAGAGGTACACAACAAGGAAATTTTGGGGTGAAGCCCTCAAATTTCAGAAAAGATGGGTGTGCACGATGACAAAATCCAAACTATAATTTAAGAGTAAACGTTAGGTAGCTTGAAAAGATACAACTAGCAGTTGAAAGCAGGGCAATTCAAGAATTGAATAGAATCAAGAAAATAAGCAGAGTTGAAACAACTTTAAGAAAGTCCTAAAACTAACCAAAGAAGAGATCACCAGCCTAATAGGTAATCAAAGAAACCAATCCCAGCAAATTATCAATTCTTTCAATAAGCAGATGACCCAATTTGCGAATTTTAAAAACCCCCAAGTGGCGGAAAAATTTCTCAGGATTCCAGTGTAGTGCTGTGGGGAGTAGCGTCGGTAATCGAACACTATCAACTTTGCAAGTACACTGAAAAAGAAAAAGATTCCCAATGAATGACAGAGTCCTCTTTGGCCGAAGGGTAGTGCTGTGGGGAGTAGTGTCAGTAATCGAACACTATCAACTTTGCAAGTACACCTCAAGCCGTAGAGAAAACAATCCTTACTCAATAGGTGCCACACAAAAATTACCAATTTGCGATTTTAAGAAAAGAAAACCCTTGGGCCAGCAAAGTTCAATTTTGACTTACTAACCAATTCCCAGAGATAATTTCAGCAGCACAAGGACACAAAATCAAAAATTCAATATATTTTCAAGAATTTAAAACGAGGTATCCGAAACTAGTGCATGCAAATCACAATGCGCAGATAAGGTGAGCTGCTTAACATCAGCCGCAAAAACTCACCAACTTTAACAAAATCAGCACAAGAGGGGTAGAAAACAGTCGCAAAACCCAGCAATTTAGACGCAAAAACAGCAGCACTAAAGTGTCTCTCAAAACCCTAGTGTCGCAATGATGAGGGCATCCAAAGTCAAGCAACAAGTTAAGCAAGTCAAGATGCAAGTGGTTCCGGAGAAGCTGAGGAGGTTCGAGTTCTACATCGAGGCCCAACAATGCTTCAGGATCCAAGCCCATATCAGAGGGATCCACTTGTAGACATCACTGGGCCAATGACTAGAAGCCGAGCGAAGAAGGTTAGAGAAGCACTCAACAACCTTGTCCAAGCTTGCCATCAAGACGCTCAAGTGATTGAAGAAGCCAACGCCTTGGAGCAGCAAGAAGGAAATGTTCAAATTGCAACTCTTCTAACAATTCTCGAAGAAGAGGCACAATTCACCACTTCCCATTAAAGAAGAAGGTTGTTTCTTGAAGTCTTGAAGATGCCGGAAGGTTCTTGGGCTTTAAAGAAACAATTCATGAAGTTCCCTACACAATGGGCCGACCCAAACTCATGGAGGACCAGCCCACAAGTTTCGGCTAGCCCAAGGAGTCCACAATGAAGCCGCAAGGCCAGCCCATTAAACAAAGCCCACACGGCTCCTTATTAGTTAGGGATTTAATTAATTAAGTTGTTTCTTTTATTCTTTTAAGTTAGTTTCCAAAAAGGGTTCCTTTATTCTTTTTGGGAGTAGGAATTTTATTCTTTTCCTTATTCTTTCTTTATGTAAATTTGGCAATCACCCAAAGAAAAGAGGTGACCGAATTTCTTTCTTTCTTTTCTTACCATTCCTACTTCTTTCCGGGTTTGGTAAAGGAAATTAACTTCTTGGTTAATTTCCAATTCTACTTCTTTCCTTCTTCTACTTTTTGTAACCTTTTTCGGCTGCCCTTAAACACTATAAATATGGGCCGAAACTTCATTAATAAATTAGAGTATTCAGATCATAAAACTTAGTGTTTGAGTACCCTCCTTTTATTGCTTTATGTATTTGCATGTTGTAGTTTACATAATTGCATGAAACTTAGCTAATTAGGTTCTTGCTCTACCTAATTATTCGCATGTTTCAAATCTCTTTCTTACACTTGGTTCGACTATAAAACAAGTTAGCTTAGGATAGCTTCTCTTTGTTTCTCTTAGCCGAAAGTAAGTTAGAGAATTCTAAGAGCTCGCCGCTTAATCACAAGGTCCTTGGCAACATTATCCGCATGTGTACAACCGTCCACATCAATTGGTATCAGAGCTACGGAGTGGTTTCCATTCAAGGGTTCGGTTTTTGCTTCCTTTAGGGTTTTGGTTTTTCAGTTGTACACCCTAACCCTAAACCCTAAACCCTAACCCTAAACTCTAACCCTAACCCTAAACCCTAAACCTTAAACCCTAAACCCTAACCCTAAACCCTAAACCCTAAACCCTAACCTAGGGTTTCGGTTTTCAGTTTGGTTTTTCAGTTCGGTTTTTTTCAGTTTCGGGTTTGCCTCAAAAGCTAGGGATTTCGGTTCTTGCTTGGGTTTATATATTGCTGGGATTTTTGCGATTTAATTCTACCCCTCTTGTGCTGTTTTGTTGAGAAATAGTGAGTTTCTGCGGTTGATGTTAAGCAGCTCACTTGTTTGCGCATTGTCAAATTGCATGCTCTAGTTTGGGATACCTTGCTTCGAATTCTTGAAAATATATTGAATTCTTGATTTTGTATCCTTGTGCTGCTAAGATTATCCCTGGGATTAATTTAGTAAATCGAAAATTGCTTTTGCTAGCCCTAGGGTTTTCGCTTCATTGACATCACATATTGTTTAGTTTCGGCTACTTGGGGGTTTGATTTTGATTTCGCAATTTGGGTACTGTTTTGCATATTGGAAGCATTGATAATTTGTGGGGATTGGTTTCTTGATTACCTATTGGGTGGTGATCTCTTCTTTGGGTAGTTTTAGGACTTTCCTGAAGTTGTTTCAACTCTGCTTATTTTTCTTTACTTCTATTCACTTTTGAATTGCCCTGCTTTCAATTGCCTAGTTATCTTTTCGTGTGACCTGCACATTTGCTCTTTAATTATAGTTTGGATTTTGTCATCGTGCACACTCATCTTTTTTTGAAATTTGAGGGCTTAACCCCGAAATTTCCTGCTGTGTACTTCATATCTGAGCTATATTACAAAATTTCATTTTGCGAAAAGATTTTTCAAAATAGAACCAAGTGTCTATTTTTGCGAAAATTTGCTTCTTTCTTAAGTGTCATTGCTTTTGTGTGAATTGCTGCTTGCCTAATACATTTATCAATACCGGGAGGTAGAGTGAAAAAAGACTTGAGTGATCATACTATAAAGGGCGCCACCCTAGAGTGAAACACAGGGTTGTGTGTAGCTGTTAGGTGGGAAACACTTGGGGGAACAAGGGGGTAAGGTTTCTACTCACTTTTCCTTGTTCTTAGCAGACAGGTTTTCGCTTCTTTTTACCAATGTCAGGTGGAGGTGCTCCTAACCCTTTGGGGAACGAGCAAATACTGGCTGCAATTGCGTAACTCTCCGCGCGATTTGCTACACTCACGGAGGAAGTCGCCAAACTCAGGACTGAACGGGAACAGAGGCGCACAGACTCAGATGACGATGTTGCCGCACCTGGCCCCAACGCAGCTGACCAACCTTTCGCAGGCCTCAGTCAGTGCAAGACGACCGTTCCGCCCTTTGCCGGAGGCACGAATCAAGAGGACTATCTAGACTGGGAGATGAAGATGGAGCGCATTTTTGAACTTCATGCGATCCCAGAGCATAAGAAGGTCCAACTCGCAGTGGTCCATTTCACAGACTATGCCCTAATCTGGTGGAATCAACAGATGGATCAACGCAGAAACACGCGTCCCATGCGGGCCCGTGCTCCGCCTCTCTCGTGGTTTGATTTGACTACATCTATGCATAGAACTTTTGTGCCTGACTACTATTTTAGAGAATTGTATAGAAAGGTACATACTCTTGTACAAGGTTCTATGTCTGTAGATGAATATTATAGAAAATTAGAGATGGCTAAAATTAGGGCTAATGTACAGGAAGACGAACCCACATCAATGGCTCGTTTTCTTAATGGTTTGAATAGGGGTATAGCCTTGGCTGGTGAATTGCAGAATGCCACAACTCTGACAGACATGCTACACAAAGCTCGGGTCATGGAGGAGTATCTGAAGTCCGTTCCACCAATCCGGACACCTACCAGCGCCCCACCAGCTTGGTGCAAGAATCCGGCATACTCTCCACCAGCAAGGAGGCCGATCATGTCAGAGCGCAAAGCCATAGTCCCTGTTGCCGCCAACCCTTCTTCATCACAGGCCAAAACGCCATCAAATCCCAAGCAGTCCATCAACAACGTTACTTGCCACAAGTGCTCGGGCCGTGGCCACTACATGCGTGACTGTCCCAATATCCGAAAGGTCTTATTGGGGCAAGATGGTGAGTACATTTCAGAGGATGATGATGAAGAACCAACCGTTGACCCTTCACAGGAGTTAACTGACAGCACTCCGTCTGCACCAGTGGAGCAATTCGAGTTCATAGAGGAGGATCCGAATCAGAACTTGGTTACTCGCACTCTGACTACAGCTGCTGTCCCAGACACAACTCAACGGACAAACATCTTCCACGCCAGAACTAAGGTAAATGGAAAGTTGTGTGTTCTGATTATTGATGGAGGAAGCTGCACGAATGTAGCTAGTGAATACATGGTTGACAAGCTGAAGCTTCCTGTGATCAATCATCTATATCCTTATTGGCTACAATGGCTCGACAGCTCAGACGGCTACAGAGTCACGAAGCAGGTAAGCGTACCATACGCTATCGGTAAGTTCGAATCCACTGTTTTATGTGATGTTCTGCCAATGGAGGCTTGTCACATTCTACTCGGACGACCATGGCTCTTTGACCTGAAGGCAACACATGATGGGGTCGCCAACACTTACTCAGTCTGCCAGGAGGGCAAGATCTACACATTCCTACCCATGCCACCTCACGAAGTGCGATCCGAAGCTGTTCGAATCAAGGATGCAATCGCAACTTGGGGAGCTGAAAAACGCCAAGAGAAGGGTAAGGGGAAAGAAATTGTAAAGGGTAGTAAGGCGAACTCTGATAAACCTGATCAGGACAAAGTTAAGGGTAGTTGTTTCGCTACTTTAGGGGAGATAGGTCAAGTGTTAGACAACAATGATGATGTACTGGTTTTAGTATGTAAAGATAATTGTGCTAACCCTGACGATATCCCTCGGGATATCCCTATAGAAGTCAATTCTTTGTTGCAGGAATTCAAGGATGTTTTTCCAGAAGAGTTGCCGCAAGGTCTGCCGCCACATCGAGGAATTGAACATCAAATTGACTTCATCACTGGCGCACCAATTCTGAATAGACCTGCCTACAAAGCAAATCCGGAGGAAACAAAGGAGTTGCAGAGACAAATAGACAAGCTGCTCGCGAATGGTCAGGTAAGGGAATCTCTAAGTCCTTGTGCTGTACCTGTTATTCTTGTCCCTAAGAAAGACAGTACATGGAGAATGTGTGTTGATTGTAGAGCTGTAAATAAGATAACAATCAAGTATAGGCATCCTATCCCTAGGCTTGATGACATGTTAGAAGATTTGCATGGTTCTACTATTTACACGAAAATAGATCTTACACAGGGCTATCATCAAATTCGCATGAGGGAGGGGGACGAATGGAAAACTGCTTTTAAAACTAAATTTGGTTTATATGAGTGGTTGGTCATGCCCTTTGGTCTCACAAATGCACCTAGTACTTTCATGAGATTAATGAATCATGTGCTTAGAAAGTTTATAGGTAAATTTGTTGTTGTGTATTTTGATGATATTCTGATCTATTCTAAGGACTTCAAATCGCATGTTGAACATCTTCGTTTGGTTTTGATTGAATTACGTGCTAATCAATTATATGCCAAGATGCAAAAATGTACTTTTTGTGTGTCGGAGGTTGTTTTTCTCGGTTTTGTAGTTTCTGCAGAAGGTGTCAAAGTTGATGATGCCAAGGTTAAGGCCATTAGGGATTGGCCGCAGCCAACTTCGGCCGCACTAGTTCGGTCATTCCACGGATTGGCTGGATTCTACAGACGGTTTGTGAAGGACTTTTCCACTAAAGCCGCGCCTCTTAATGATCTTTGCAAGAAGAATGTTCCATTTGTGTGGGGGCAGGCTCAGGAAAACGCCTTTACTGTTTTAAAGAATGATCTCACTCATGCACCTATATTAGCATTACCTGATTTTGATAAAGTGTTTGAACTAATGTGTGATGCATCAGGTGTTGGAATTGGCGCAGTTTTAATGCAGGAAAGAAAGCCAATCGCCTTTTTCAGTGAGAAGCTTAAAGGAGCTGCTTTGAATTATCCTACTTATGATAAGGAGCTCTATGCAGTTGTCCGTGCATTTGAGACTTGGTCGCATTATTTGATGGCTAAAGAATTTGTTGTCCATAGTGATCATGAGTCTCTTAAGCATTTGAAAGGACAGAATAAGTTGAATAGACGTCATGCTAAGTGGGTTAACTTTATTGAATAAGTTGAATAGACGTCATGCTAAGTTCAACGGCTAAAGCTATACCCCTGTTTAGGCCATTAAGAAAACAAGCCATCGAAGCAGCCTCATCTTCCTGTACATTTGCCCTAATTTTGGCCATCTCTAACTTTCTATAATATGCGTCTACAGATAAAGAACCTTGTACAAGAGTATGTAATTTCCTATACAATTCTCTAAAATAATAATCAGGAACAAAAGTTCTACGCATGGAAGTAGTCAAATCAAACCAAGTTAGAGGCGGAGCACGGGCCCGCATTGGACGCGTATTCCTTCGTTGGTCCATCTTTTGATTCCACCAGACCAGGGCATAGTCCGTGAAATGTACCACCGCGAGTGGGACCTTCTTGTGTTCTGGGATCGCATGAAGCTCGAAGATGCGCTCCATTTTCATCTCCTAGTCTAAGTAATCCTCCGGATTCGTACTGCCGGCGAAGGGTGGAACAGTTGTTTTGCATTGACTGAGACCCTCGAAAGGCTTGGCAGCGGCATTGTTGTCATTGGTGGGGTTGTCCTCCTCTGACTCCATACGTCGTTGTTCCCGCTCAGCCCGCAAGTCAGCAACCTCCTCCGTGAGGGTAGCAAATCGCGCAGAGAGTTGCGCTATTGCAGCCAGTATTTGCTCACTCCCCAATAGGGCAGAAGCACCTCCTCCTGACATCGGTAATAGGCGAAAATCTGTCTGCTACGAACAAGGAAAAATGAGTAGTAACCTTACCCCCTTGTCCTCCAAGTGTACCCCCCCTAACAGTTACACACAAACCAGTGTTTCACTCTAGGGTGGCGCCCTTATAGTATGTTCACTCAAGCCTTTTTCCACTCTACCTCTCGGTATTGACAAATGTATAAGGCAAACAGTAATTCACACATAGCAATGATACTTAACGAAAAAGCACAAATTTTCAAAAAATAGATACTTGGTTCTATTTTGATGTTGAAAATCTTTTCGCAAACGATATTTGTAATATAGTTTAGATAAGAGGTACACAACAAGGAACTTTCGGGGTGAAGCCCTCAAATTTCAGAAAAGATGTATGTGCACGATGACAAAATCCAAACTATAATTTAAGAGTAAACGTTCAGGTAGCTTGAAAAGATACAACTAGCAGTTGAAAGCAGGGCAATTCAACAATTGAATAGAATCAAGAAAATAAGCAGAGTTGAAACAACTTTAAGAAAGTCCTAAAACTAACCAATAAAGAGATCACCAACCCAATAGGTAATCAAAGAAACCAATCCCAGCAAATTATCAATTCTTTCAATAAGCAGATTACCCAATTTGCGAATTTTAAAAACCCCCAAGTGGCGGAAAAATTTCTCAGGATTCCAGTGTAGTGCTGTGGGGAGTAGCGTCGGTAATCGAACACTATCAACTTTGCAAGTACACTGAAAAAGAAAAAGATTCCCAATGAAGGACAGAGTCCTCTTTGGCCGAAGGGTAGTGCTGTGGGGAGTAGTGTCGGTAATCGAACACTATCAACTTTGCAAGTACACCTCAAGCCGTAGAGAAAACAATCCTTACTCAATAGGTGCCACAAAAAAATTGCCAATTTGCGATTTTAAGAAAAGAAAACCCTTGGGCCAGCAAAGTTCAATTTTGACTTACTAATCAATTCCCAGAGATAATTTCAGCAGCACAAGGACACAAAATTAAGAATTCAATATATTTTCAAGAATTCAAAACGAGGTATCCGAAACTAGTGCATGCAAATCACAATGCGCAGATAAGGTGAGCTGCTTAACATCAGCCGCAAAAACTCACCAACTTTAACAAAATCAGCACAAGAGGGGTAGAAAACAGCCGCAAAACCCAGCAATTTAGACGCAAAAATAGCAGAACTAAAGTGTCTCTCAAAACCCTAGTGTCGCAATGATGAGGGCATCCACAGTCAAGCAACAAGTTAAGCAAGTCAAGATGCAAGTGGTTCCGGAGAAGCTGAGGAGGTTCGAGTTCTACATCGAGGCCCAACAATGCTTCAGGATCCAAGCCCATATCAGAGGGATCCACTTGTAGACATCACTGGGCCAATGACTAGAAGCCGAGCGAAGAAGGTTAGAGAAGCACTCAACAACCTTGTCCAAGCTTGCCATCAAGACGCTCAAGTGATTGTAGAAGCTAACGCCTTGGAGCAACAAGGAGGAAATGTTCAAATTGCAACTCTTCTAACAATTCTCGAAGAAGAGGCGCAATTCACCACTTCCCATTAAAGAAGAAGGCTGTTTCTTGAAGTCTTGAAGATGCCGGAAGGTTCTTGGGCTTTAAAGAAACAATTCATGAAGTTCCCTACACATTGGGCCAACCCAAACTCATGGAGGACCAGCCCACAAGTTTCGGCTAGCCCAAGGAGTCCACAATGAAGCCGCACGGCCAGCCCATTAAACAAAGCCCACACGGCTCCTTATTAGTTAGGGATTTAATTAATTAAGTTGTTTCTTTTATTCTTTTAAGTTAGTTTCCAAAAAGGGTTCCTTTATTCTTTTTGGGAGTAGGAATTTTATTCTTTTCCTTATTCTTTCTTTATGTAAATTCGGCAATCACCCAAAGAAAAGAGGTGACCGAATTTCTTTCTTTCTTTTCTTACCATTCCTACTTCTTTCCGGGTTTGGTAAAGGAAATTAACTTCTTGGTTAATTTCCAATTCTACTTCTTTCCTTCTTCTACTTTTTGTAACCTTTTTCGGCTGCCCTTAAACACTATAAATAGGGGCCGAAACTTCATTAATAAATTAGAGTATTCAGATCATAAAACTTAGTGTTTGAGTACCCTCCTTTTATTGCTTTATGTATTTGCATGTTGTAGTTTACATAATTGCATGAAACTTAGCTAATTAGGTTCTTGCTCTACCTAATTATTCGCATGTTTCAAATCTCTTTCTTACACTTGGTTCGACTATAAAACAAGTTAGCTTAGGATAGCTTCTCTTTGTTTCTCTTAGCCGAAAGTAAGTTAGAGAATTCTAAGAGCTCACCGCTTAATCACAAAGTCCTTGGCAACATTATCCGCATGTGTACAACCGTCCACATCACGCAAGCAAAGGCGACTAAAAGATTCAACAAAAACCAAAACCCTAGCTAAGCCCAAAAATCCGAACCCTAAGTTTATTTCTAAAGTCCGAACTTAATTGTGAAATTGCAGCAAGGGATATGCGATTTTTAATTTAAGAAAACAGTCCCAAAACAGTACAAGCTTTTGGCAAAAAGAAGGTAATTGTAAAACCCTAAGATGCGTTTTTCAGTACTTTAAAATTTGGATCAATTTTCCTATGGAATTTCGATTTTAAGATAGGGCAAAACAGCACCAAAAACCGAAATTCAAAGCTTGAAAGAAAAAAATTTCCCCCAAGAAGATGCGTTCTAATTCCAAGAATTTCAAGACAAGCAAGACTAGCAAGGAAAAGAAAACACCTGATAAAGATTTGGTTGGGTTACTTCAACCTTCTCCAGCCTCGAAACCAAACCTAAGCTCTGATACCAATTGATGTGGACGGATGTACACATGCGGATGAAGTTGCCAAGGAACGTTGATTAAGTGGCGTAGCTCGTATAGGCTCTTTACTTACCTGAAATCCAGATAACAAAAATAAACTAACCTAAGCTAATTTACTTAAGAATTCGAACCAAGTAAGAAAGAGTTGAAACATGCGAATTTAATTAGGTAGAGCAATTAACCTAATTAAGCTAAGTTTCATGAAATATATAAATTACAATCATGCAAAATACATAAAGCAATAAAGGGAGAGTACTCAAACTAATAGTTTTAAGATCTGAATACTTGTCTTAATTATGGAGTTTCGGCTGCCTATTTATAGGCAAAGAGCAGCCGAAAATTCTACCTAAAAGAAGTAGGAAAAGAATTAGAATTGGAAACCAATCAAGAGATTGATTTCCTTTACAATACCAAAACCTGAAAGAAGTGGGTAATGGTAAAAGAAAAGGAAATTTCGGTCACCTTAAAGCTTAGTGGCAGCCGAAAATTACAACTTAAAAACAAGAAGGAAAAGGAATAAAAATCCTACTCCAAAAAGGAGATCAAGAAGGGATCCTTTTTGGAAACTAATAAACTAAGGGCAAAATAGGGAACATGCACAAACCCTTATTTTCCCCCAAACCCTAACCCTTAATTTTGCAACCCTAATGGACTAAGACTTGCGTGTGGGCTTCTTTGGTAGGCTGGCCGAATGGATGATGTGGAATGGACTCCATGGATTGGGTCGGCCCAATTGTTGATGGCGCATTATGGAATGGTGTAGGGAGCTTCCGGAATCTTCTGGAACCTCCCGGAATCATTTCGGAATCAAGATTTTCAAGATTCTTCAAGATTCTGCAAAATATGAAATTCAAGACTTTCAAGAAAACCAAGAACTTCAAGAAATGTCTCTTTAAAGTCAAAGAACCTTCCGGCGTCTTCAAGAACTTCAAGAAACAGCCTTCTCTTCATTGTGGAATGGGGAATTGCGCCTCTTCTTCAAGAATTGTAAGGAGAGTTGCAATTTGAACCTTTCCGTCTTTGTTCTCCAAGGCGTTGGCTTCTACTATTAATTGGGCATCCTGTTGGCAAGCTTGTACAAGGTTGTTGAGTGTCTCTTGAACCTTCTTTGCTCTGCTTCTGGTCATTGGCCCAATGATGTCTACAAGTGGATCCCTTTGATATGGACTTGGATCCGGAAGCATTGTTGGGCCTCGGTGTAGAACCCGAACCTCCTCAGCTTCTCTGGACTCACTTGTCTTTGGACTTGTAGATGTACTTGGGATGCCCTCATCAAGAAGAATGGCCTTTCCTAAACTTATCGGTTAGGGAGTTTGGGGACAATACCCAACTGTACATACCCACTCTTAGGAGAGGGCTGCCGATGGACGGGGTAATACTTTTGGAACAGGACATAGTCTTTGCCGACACAGAGGATAGGCTGATTTTGAAGCCCTCAAGGGGTGGGGAGTTCTCAGTAAAGAGTGCTTATGATATCCTAAGACCGGTCAGGCATAGGATACTCAGTACAAGCTCAGTCTGGGGAGCTAGGGTCCCCCCAAAGGTGTTTATATTTATTTGGAGACTAACGAACTATCTACTTCCTTTGGATGACATCTTGACAGGTTTTGGGTTTCAACAGGCATCGAAATGCCCATTCTGTGAGCTTGAAGTGGCGGTACAACACATTTTTGTGGAGTGTAGAATGGCGGCAGGAATCTGGGGGGACTTCTCACAGCTTCTAGATATGCTAGTCCTGGAGCCATTGGTCTGGGATAGGCTGGCATCCCTCTAGGACAGGTTGTTGTCCGACTCGGATGAGAACTCGTGCACTCTGTTTTGCTGCACTTTTTTTACATTTTTCTACACAACTCTTCAAGTGCAAAGCATTAAACAAAATCATATATTTGTTAACTTATCATCAAAACTAAGATTAAGACCATAGGTTTAACACGATTAATGAAAAATAACACATCCAAGGAAAAGAAACTACCTAATGTCTTCAATCCATAGGAATAAATGTCTCCCAGTCGAAGCACCTCTTTGATTCATAGGACCATAGGAAATAAAAATTCCCATTTGAAGCTCCCCTTTAATCCACAAGAAGAAAGTCTCCTAAGTTTTGTGTCAATGTCCAAGAGATTTTAAGCAAAACCGTTCGATGATGAAAAGGAAATCACCAAAAGAATCTGAATCCTTCAATTTCCTCGCATCCCCTATTTATGTCATCATATAGACTAAAATTATCTACAGCATAAGAGAGAGGGGTGAATTTGGTTGTATGCCAATTTAGAAACTTTTTGAGATCTAGGGAGAATTATTTTTCAAATAACCTTGATCAAAACAAAATTGATGCATAGGGAGTGCTTAGTCAAGTAATTAGTAAAAGATTTAACTGCAGCCTTACAGGTGATTAAGTCATTTACACCTGACAATTTGGTATCAGAGCCAATATTCTTCTTCGTGGTGATTAAGAAGATGGTCGGATTTGGAACGTTAACAGATCATGTTGTGAAGTTTGAAGACTTGATCCAAAAGATTTTGGCAAGGCTACCACACGAAAGGAGTCGGTTCATAAGATAACGTCATTAAGGGCCCTCACACCTAGTTCGGTACATATATAATAATAATTACTCAACTTAACTATTATTAAAGAAGATAATATAAATGCTTAATGATTTTAATGCGGATTCTCGATTGAGAATTCTAGTATAAGGAAAATCACCAAAACTCTAATAAAAAGAATATAGTATAACCCCTTGTTACGCCAATCACTACTTGCATTCGATAGAACAGTCAGGTTGTTTTTAAACTATAAATCATGCAACGAATTGAAGTGAATAACTAAGTTTAACTTGGTAAAGTTATGAACCTAATTAACATGCAATTCTAGGAACTAATAGCTCGTATTCATGCAAGATTGACTACAGTTCAATGAGAAGAATTTGAAAATATGAGGTATTAACCTTACACCAAATTATAACAATTATGAATTCAATCTAGTTGTATTATTTCAGCCAAGCCCCTTGAAATAGAGGGGGTTGTGCGCCTTTTATGAAGTAGAAAAGAAAATAGAAATAAAAGTGGAATCCAATTAGAATTGGAAACCCTACGAAGCATAAACCTAAAGGAATTAGGTTTCATGGAAGGAATTCAATTCTCCATAGGAATAGGTGTGAATGAATTCCTTAAAAAAAAAAAAAAAGAAAAGGAATAAAACATCAAAAAGGTAATTCTATTTCTTAAAAGAAATCATGCAAGAATTTTTTTCAAGAAACTACTAATTAAGTAATTACCTAAGACAAGGAAGGAAACAAAAACACACTTAACCCTAATGGTGGCCGCCCCTAGCAAGGATTCCCCTTAGTTGCGTGCCTTTGATGTTTAAGGAAAGTGTTCCCACTTGTGCAGCTTATATGTAAGTCTGAGAAGCTTCTAGATCCTTCCTGAGTCTTTTAGAATCTTCTAAAAATAATTAACTTCAAGACCCTTTTAATAAATCAAGAGATTTAATAATCTTCAAGACTTATAAAATTAATCCGATGAAGGTGTGATGGTCATTCCTTCATCATCCCCTCTCCCATCAAAAGGATTTGTCTTCAAATCCAACTCTTGATAAAACTCAAAATGAGATAAATCAGCCATAGGAATGTAGAAATAATGCTCATATTATCTGGTAATTGGAGTCTATAAGCATTATCATTCAAGGTTTGAAGAAAACAAGGTACACAATGGAGATAAACTTAAAAAAAAAAAAAAAGTAAACAATTTTACCATATCTAGATTTATCAACAAAAGACCTATAGTTTCACTTTTCTCTCACCAACCCCTAGAATCCAATAGGACTCTTTTTACAATATCACATAAAAAAGAAAAAGAACTGAACCCCACAAAGACCTAATCCAATTCCCTTACCCCGCAAGAACTCTAGTTTCGGATTTCTTGTTACAAGTTATATCCCAGAAACTCAAAAATCATAAAGAACTTCTTGTATAGCCCTAGTTTCAGATTTTACAACATTAAACCAAAACTTTCAATGCAAGTAATACAAGAAAATAGTAACAACAAAAAAAGTGTGAACAACAATGGCACCAAATCTCCGTGATAGATCATTTTGCACAAGGTAATTCATAACAAAAATTGAAAACTGCACAACAAAGGCCCCAAATCTCCCTTGAGGGATCAATTTGCACAATGTCTTATTATCAACAAAATAACACCATAAGAAGGCACAACAAAGGCACCATATCTTTCTTAGGGAATCAATTTGCACAATGTTGTACCCTTGTGATACCAATCAAGATTAGAACCCTAACAATGTGTAACAAGTAAAACATACTACAAAGGCGCCAAATCACCATAATGGGTAATTTGCTCAATGTTGATGTGTATACAATTACCCATAGGTTCAAACTCTGACCCCTTTTTGGATCTGTAAAGTGTAATAGGATCCCATTGATAGCTCTATGTTAGCAATTGTCACAATAATTGCCATTCGAGTAAAGTAACCAAATTCTCTGCTAAGACAAATAACAGTGAGTAATAACCTTACTCCCTTTTCCCCCAAGTGTTTACCTAGTAGTCTACACTCATCCCAGTGTATCTCTCCAGGGTTGGATGCCTTTTAGTAAATAATGTAATTCCCTCTTGCCTTTTTCCTCTCAGAACCCGATTTAAGAATTCTAGTCAGAATAATCAAGCCAAATCACATATAATATCTTACTAAAGTTCACAAGAATCACAAGAGAAGAACAATAAAATCTTTTGAAGAAAAGAGTGCTTGGTTCAACTTTTGAAAGAAATCAATTTTTGCTAAAGAAAATTTGAGTATAAATTTAGATATGGAAGTACACAAGTAAGAAAATTTTGAAAATAAGTTCCCAAAATCTCACAAGTAACATGGAGTGTACAAATAGCAAATCCAAATTTATTTTAAAGAGTAATTGTCCAGGTAGCTCAAATATGGTAACTAGGCAATTTAACAGGGCATATACAAATTGCAAGAAACAAGAATAATATGGCAAAATTGTAAAGAATTATTAAAAAACTACCCAAAGATAGAATCACCTTCCCAATAGACGATTCCAACAATCCCAGAATCTATCGATCCACAGCTTCTATCAAACTTGCAATCAGACAATTTTCAGACTTAAACCGTAAATCGTCAGAATCACAATTTTACGTAAATTCAAGATCCAAACAGAAAACGAATTTCAGAATACAGATCCTCACAGTAATCAATATAAGGAAAACAACTTGCATGCAAAGTACGTGAAGAAAATTATGTTTCACGGCGTAACCCGAAAATTCACGGCGTTATGTAAAACAATCAAAACGAGATCAGAATGCTACCAAATTTTTACAAAAACTTCCTACAAACCCCTTAGGTTAGTCAAAAGTCACAGCCCCAAGAAATTTTTATATTTAAGAATTTTTACAGTAATTTACCCGGGATCTTTCAAAATTTCAAAACTGGCCTAATAGTGCTCCAAATTTAACACAACCTTCCCTAGTACCCTATGATGGGTTGCAAAAGATAAAGTAGAAGAAAAAATTTCAGAACCTTTTACAACCCTAAACCCTAGTTCGGTGGCATTTAACCCTAGCACGGTTTCAGTCGATTTCGCCTTTTTCGGTTTACGCTTTCAATTCCTTTCACAAAAATCATACTTTAATTTAAGGATAAAGAATTTCACAAAAAAAGTACCCAATTTTTTAAGGATCAATTTACCTCAAAAAGAGATCAACGACACCCTTCTTCGGTTTGACACTTCACCGTGCGTTTTCTTGCTCCCCTTCGATTAGTTGGATCCTCCCAAGGTCGCACGCTTTACAGATCTGATACCAAATTGATGCGGGTTCTTGATTGAGAATTGCAGTGTGCAAAAATTCACCAAAACTCCAATAAAAAGAATACAGTATAACCCCTTGTTGCCCCAATCACTACTTGTATTCGATAGAACAATCAGGTTATTTGTAAACTATAAACCAAGCAACGAATAGAAGCAAAAAGCTAATTTAATTAGGTGAAATTATGAACCTAAATAACATGCAATTCTAAGAACTAATAGGTCAAAATCATGCAAGATTCACTACAGTTCACTGAGAAGAATTCAAAAATATGGGGTATTAACCTTACACCAAATTAGAAAAAGTATCAATTCAATTCAGCCAAGCCCCTTTAAATAGAGGTGGTTGTGCATCTTTTATGAAGTAGAAAATGAAATAGAATAAAAGTGGAATCCAATGAGAATTGGAAACTGTACAAACCATAAACCTAAAGGAACTAGGTTTCATGGAAGGAATTTGATTCTCCCTAAGAATAGGTGGGAATGAATTCCTTAAAAGAAAAGGAATAAAACATTAAAAACGTAATTCTATTTCTTAAAAGAAATCATGCAAGAATTCTTTTCAAGAATGTACTAATTAAGTAATTACCTAAAACAAGGAAGGAAAAATAAAACACACATTTAACCCTAATGGTGGCCGCCCCAGCAAGGATTACCCTTAGTTGCATGCCTTTGATGTTTAAGCCAAGTGTTCCCACTTGTGCAGCTTATCTGTAAGTCGGAGAAGCTTTTAGATCCTTCCCGAGTCTTCTAGAATCTTCTGAAAATAATTAACTTCAGAGCCCTTTTAATAAATCAAGAGATTTAATAATCTTCAAGACTTATAAAATTAATCCGGTGAAGGTGTGATGGCCATTCCTTTATCAGAGTTTAACCCCCCCCCCCCCCCCCCCCCGCCCTTGTGATATAGGGTAGTTACACTCTAACGAAACGGATCTTTGACACCGTTTGTTAAAACTAGGTACATAAAAACATGATGCTACAAACAAATTAAAAAAAAGATGAGAAAAACACAATTTATTAACATAGTGTTTAGAAAACCGGTGTTAATAATTAAAACAAGCATCATTAAAACCGGTTTTTTTAAAATTGGTGTAACTGATTTTTTTTTTTCAAAAAAGGATGATTAACTCCAGTTTTTAAAAGGGCGGTGTAAATGATCAAAGACAATGATCATTAACACTGATTTTAAAAATCGGTTTAAAAGATAAAACATTTTTTTTTTTTTGAAAACAAGCATTTAGAAAACAATGTTCTATAATAGAAAACAACACAGTTACGAACTAAACTATTGCTATAAAATTACAAGTACTAATTTTAGATAAATAATGAACGGATAAAAATACAACTACATTTTTCTTATGAATTACTTTTTATTTTTACACCACATAACTAGCTATAATTAAATGGGACCCCTTAATATTTGAACAAGGAAAAAAATATAGCCCCTTAATATTTAAACAAGGGACTATAATCTCATTCTTTAAATTCAATGGCTGAGTGGTTCTTTTGAAACAATTGTAGTCTCACCCTTTAAAAAAATACAACTAGAACACCCTAACATTTTTCATAGTCTATAATTTTTAATAATGTCGCTGTGGCACCCCAATAGAAATAAATATACTTAATTTTTACTACAATTTACACCCTAACTAATAGAAATTGAAGTTGGACAACCTAATAATTAAAAATTGTGCCCAACAATTATATTTATAGTTTATTTTATTAATGTTACATCCTCAACAAAATAATTATTATATTATGACACCCTAATAATTATAAATTATACCAATATATCTAATTTCATCAAAATTTTATTAATTATCAATAATGTTGAGTCATTCTCAAGTTTCAATAGGTCCTTAAAATTTATTGTAAATTGTTATTTAGTGTTAAAATTATCATTTTCTTTCAATTAATTCTTATAAAGTAATAGTTTACCCTTTTTGGTAAATTTTCATGAAATTTAGTACATAGGCATTATTTCCATATAAAATTAACTATAAAATACATTACACTATTATGTCACTAAAGTTTATTACAAATTGTAGTTTACTAATTAAAGTACCCGTTCCTTTTCATTAGTCCTTATTAACAAAAATCTTATATTCTTTGGTATATTCTAATGAAAATTAGTTGCGATGCACAGTTTCTAAGTTGAATTAACTTAAAGAGACATAAAAAAAACTATTATACCTGATGAAGGCATCCCTAGTCCAACGATAAGTTCGCGAGCAAGTGAGTCTACTAATGAAGCTAAGGAGGTCCGATTGCTGCCTAGAGGGCTAACAATGCTTCACAATCTGAGTCCATATCAAAGAGATCCATTTGTAAATATCACTGGGCCAATGACACACAGTAGAGCAAGGAAATTGAGAGAAGATCTTGATAAACTTGTTCAGACTTGTGGAAGAGAAGCCCAAGTGATTACTGAAGGCAAAGCTCAGGATAACAAAGTCGAGAAGGTAAAAAACGTCACTCTACTTACAATTCTTGAAGGAGAGGTGAAGAAATGGGTTTTTTCTTGAACTTTAAATAGACATTTCTGAAGTTCTTGATTTCCTTGAAAATATTGAATTTTGCATCTTACAAATCTTGAAGAATCTTGAAAATCTTAATTTTCCACTTTCCAAAAAGATTCCACAAGGTTCCTAGAAGATTCCATTACAAAACTATGTACATTGGGCTGAAACACTAATCACTTAGAGCTTTATGATTTCGGCCACTTCATAAAGATTTCCTAGGTCCAATTGGTTTTATTGAATTTGAGTATGAATAGGATTTGTGCATGTTTCCTAATCCTACTCTTAATTAGTTACAAGTTGGTTAGGTTATTACAATTTTGTTACAACTAGAGTAGCTAGTTAGTTTACAAAAAGGGTCCCGATGAGGACATCCATGGCTTAAACAACACAAGTTACGAGTCAGAATCCACAAATCCAATCTGAAGGCAAGGCCCTGAAGGATAAAGCCCAGAAGGTTCAATTCGCCACTCTACTTACAATTCTTGAAGGAGAGGCGCCTACAACCATTCTGAAATGAAGCAATGCGCTATTATTTGAAGTTCTTGAAAACGCCAGAAAGTTCTTGGACTTTAAAGAGACTTTTCTTAAAGTTCTTGATTTTTTTGAAAATCTTGAATTTCATATAGTGCATAATCTTGAAGAATCTTGAAAATTTTGAAATTCTTGGTTCTAAAATAATTTTGAGAGATTCCAAAAGATTCTGGAACCTCCCTACATCAAATTCACCATGCCCTACTCAATTGGGCAGATCCATCCTTGGAGTCCATTCCAAAATACCAAATCGGCCACCCCACAAGGAAAGCCCACACACAAGGCCCTACATCAACTAGGGTCTCGAATAGGGTTAGGGTAAAGAATTAGGATTTGTGCATGTTTCCTATTCTACCCTTAGTTTATTACAAGTTGATTTAGTTTGTTACAAGTTTGTTACAACTAGACTAGTTTGTTAGTTTCCAAAAAGGATCACTTCTTGCTAAAATCACATATTAGCTTGTGAGAGGTCATAATTTTGCATATCTTGCATTAACTGAATCGATTAGGTGTTTTCTTTTCCTGTTTTCTAGATTTTCTTGAATCCTGTGGGATTAGAACGCATTTTCTTGTGGGAAAATATTTTTCATCCAATCTTTAAATTTCAAAATTCTTAAGAAAAACCGAACTAGAAGTTGGTAAATACTCAAATTAGAGTTCACAATTTTACCTTTTTTGTGCAAAAATTTGGTAATGTTTTTGGGGCTGTTTTTCTAAATTAAAATAAAAAATTATTCTGAACAACTGAATTAAATTATGGCCTTAAAATTGTTTTGAGGTTCATGTTTTGGTTTAGGATTTTTTTCTCGGTTTTAGGGTTGTAAGAGGGTTGTTTGATTAGCGACACTAGGGTTCAGGGACCCGTCTTTTGTTGCTGATTTTGTGACCTTGCTAGGCTATTTTGCGATTTAATTCATATCTATCTTTGTGCGATTTTGTTAACTTTGGTGAGTTTTGTGGCTGAAGTTAAGAAGCTCACCTTATTTGCAAGTTGATATTTGTATGCACTAGTTATGGATACTTTCTTGGAGTTCTTGAAAAATATATTGAATTGTTGAAATTGTGTCCTTGTGCTGCAAAATTTGTCCCTAGGAACTGGTTAAGGAATCAAAGTTTGAATTTTCTAACCCTAGATTTGTTCTTGAAATCGCATATTCTTGTGTGGGAGGTGATATTTTTGCAATTTGGGATTCTTGCATATTGGGGAATTAGTAATTAGTTGGAATTGGTTTCATTGTTTACCTATTGGGAAGGTGATCTCATATTGGGTTAGTTAAGTACTTTCCTAATTTGTTAACTCTGCTAATTGTACTTATTTTCATTCAATTATTGAATTACCCTTCTTTCAGTTGCTAGTTGTATCTTTTCAAAAGCTACCTAGACATCTACTCTTTAATTCTAGTTTGGATTTTGTCATCGTGCACACGCCATAATTTTTGAAGTTTGAGGGCTTCACCCCAAAATTTCCTTGTTGTGTACCTCTTATCTAAACTATATTACAAATATCATTTGTGAAAAGATTTTCAACATCAAATTAGAACCAAGTATATATTTTTCAAAAATTTTGCATTTTCCTTAAGTATTGTTACTTAGTGTGAATTACTATTTTCTTTAATACCTTTGTCAATTCTTAGAGTCTCATAAATATACCATTCTTTGAGTAGTAAAAGGCTTGAGTGAACATCGTATAAGGGCTGCCACCCTAAAGTGAAACACTGGTTTGTGTGTGGCTATTAGGTGGGATACAGTTGGGGGACAAGGGAGTAAGGTTACTCTACTCATTTTTACTTGTTCTTAACAGATAGATTTTTGTATTACTATGTTTCAATGGCAACTGTGGAAATGATTGTTGAATTTGAATTTTCTCGTCAGAAAAAGCTTCCTCACGGTAGTAAGTGCGACGGACTATCCAATATTTTGATGGGACCAAAGGATACCTGGATTATTTCAAGTATGAGAGGCAAGTTGAACGTAGTTTCCAGCTTCGAAAGGTCCTTGATAGAAGTAGAGCCATAGACGCCTCTCGTAGGTTGATTGGTTATGCTGAGGCTTGGGCACGAGATAGCAGTAATAAGGAAGGTAACTTCAAATCATGTAGAGACTTGAAACTTTGGATGCAAAGGGAATTCCTCCCTCTGAGTCTGAAACACTTCAGTGTTCCTATTTAAGACCATCCTACAAAGCATTTCACTGAACCTCTAGAACCCTACGAAAAGATTTTAGGGTCAATGAAGAAAACAGAAATGATGCTGCAGGCCCTAATGGCGATCGTATCCCAAAAAATCGTTGACAACACCCGAAACAACAATGGTAGGGATGAAGATTTGGGAACAACTGATATTAATGAAAGCAATGGGAGTTAAGACTCTTTGGTGCATGAGGATCTTAGTAGTGCACATGATATTGGTACCCCTAAGGAAAGTACCAGTTATTCTAACTTGTCGGGTCGTGACAATGATGTTACTTCATAAGAGCTACAAGGGAAGATTGAATGTGAATACATTATAATCAACGATGATTTGGTGGGATCCATGATCCGCCAAGTCCACAAGTAAAAGAAGTTGTGCCCATCCACACCACAAGGGGCAATAATGACCTTTTTCCCATCACTGTTCAATGCAGTTAGTTTGCTCAGTAATGGGACGTGAATGATGATTTGACATGAGGAAGGACTATATTTTTATACTTCATAAAATTGCTGAAAATTTTGTACTTTCATTACGATGCCCTACAAAGTTTGAGAGTGCAAAAGTTAGAGCAGTACAAGAATATAAGTGGACAAATTATGTGGTGCGTATAAAAGAAAAGATAATTATGAGTGGAAAAAAAAGTGAACTTCCATTATTTCCATTACTACTTTTCTTAAATGAGAAGAATCACCCACTAATCCATAAGCCAGAATACCTCCGAGCAACATTATTCTGTTTGTTCTGCAGGAATTCTACCCACAATAGATTGTGGTTACTGACGCATGGCAATATCAATTGTGGTTCCACGAAGTGTTCGTGGGCCATAATGCGTCTGCGAATCAAGGTAAATCACGTATGAGCCGTTGTCTGGATTATGTTCCAGGGAGGTATGCCTTAACTTTTTCCATTGATTCTCTATATGAAATTTGTGAAATAACATATAATGCTACAATTCATGATATAATAAGTAATTATTATGTTTCTAAATTTAATGTCTTACCATTATTTTACAAATATAAAGGTTTTATGTTTAAGAACTATAGGGTATGATTGTTGTTCTCAAGGTAGACATCTTTTGGTATCACATTGCAAAGTTTTGTATTTACAAAGATATCTAAGATGTGTTTTAAGAAAATTATACACGTGCTGCTCACATTTACATGCGATTTCTTAAGGGTTTGGTACTTGTGCCTTTAATAGTTTATAACTTGTGTGGATGATTGTCTGACCTAGGTGTTGATTGTGTAGTTATTTTTCCTTACTTTATCTGCATAACTAAGATTTGAGCTTCTTGTTCAATATGTAATAATTCTAGAGGAGTATGGATAAGTTCATGAAGTTTTAGATGCTTCCCATTGTTTCTTGCAAGCGTCTAGAAGGTTCTTCAGAAGTTCTTGAAAAATTAAGGGTGATTATCATTGTTATTTAAATCTTCTTCAACAGAGCAAAGGGATGCAAACTCCCCACATCAACACTCAACGTGGTTGCACAATTATGGGGCATAGCATACACACTTCATTGCTGGGTAAGTATTAATATTACTGACTTGCTCGTGTTTATTTTAAAGGAAATTGGACTTGATGATGAATCCTTTCCAATGGGAGAGAATGATGAAGACATCCATGGCTAAAACAAAACAAGTCACGAGTCAAAGTCCACAAAGCTAATCTGAAGGCAAGGCCTTGGAGGATAAACATGGGAAAGTTTAATTCACCACTCTACTTACAATTCTTGAAGGAGGCACCTACAACCATTCCGAAATGAAGCAATGCGCTATTTCTTGAAGTTCTTGAAGACACCGGAAGGTTCTTGAACTTTAAAGAGACTTTTCTTGAAGTTCTTGATTTTCTTTAAAATCTTGAATTTCATGTTTTGCATAATCTTGAAGAATCATGGCATTCTTGATTCCAAAACGATTCTAGGAGATTTCAAAAGATTCAGGAACCTCCCTACCTCAAATCCACCATGCGCCACTCAATTAGGCTGATCCATCATTGAAGTCCATTCCAAATCACCAAATCGGCCAGCCCACAAGGAAAGCCCACACGAAAAGCCCTACATCAACTAGGGTTTCAGATAGGGTTAGGGTTTGGGTAAAGAATAAGGATTTATGCATGTTTCCAATTCTACCCTTAGTTTGTTACAAGTTGGTTTAGTTTGTTACAACTAAACTAATTTGTTAGTTTACAAAAAGGATCACTTCTTGATCTCCTTTTTGCAATAGGATTTACAATTGTTTTCCTTCTTGTTTTCCACTTACTATTTCAGTTGCCCCTTACCATTAAGGTGATCAAATTCGCTTACCCATTTGAAATTCCAATTACAATAGCAACCTAAGATGAACCTAAGAGGGGGAGGGGTGAATTAGGTTCTTGACCCTTTAAAAATTTCTTCTACAAAGAAGAGCAACTTTGAAAAACCATTTTCAAAGACAAGTGTAAAAATAGATTTTACAAAGTGAGGTGTGTGATTAATATTGGCAAATCATGAAAGCAAATAAACAAACATAGCAAGAACACACACAATTTTTAGTGGTTCGGATTCCCTGTGAATCCTACTCCACTCCCCCAAGTTCTACAACTTGAGATTTCTAATCAACTAAGAAACAGTTAAAGGAGTGTTTCAATCCCTTACGATTGCTTAAGATTAATCTCTTAATCTCAAGACTTTTCTATTGCTTAATCTAACTCTAGATTAAGACTCATTTGCCTAAGGTTAGCAATCGGATCTTTTGCCCTATCCTTGCTCAAGGATTTTAGATCTTACTCAAGACTCCTCTTGCCTATACCAAAGGACTTTTACTCAATCAACCTCTTGATCAAGACTTTGACAAATGCCTATCTTAACTCTAAGCTAGGACTTCTACCCTTTGCCTAATCCAAACTCTTAGGTAGGTCTTTAACACCAATGCCCAACTTACCTCAAATTGGGACTTGTACAATTGCCCAAACTCAACCTCTTGAGTTGGGTCTCCCATTCTCTTCTTGCTCCCCCTTTCTTCTTGCCTAACTCTTTACTCAATAGCTTAGGACTTCGCCTAATACAAATTTCCTACACTCAAACTCTTCAGTTAGGAATTTTCTAAATGTGGTTACATAGAATGAAAAGCTCCATAATGGAGTTTACAAGTGACACAACAATTGGGCACAAAGCCTTCTTTCCAATCCTACCTTAACAAGCTAATTTGACATACAAATCTTTAAAATAAAGTTTAAGAATGTTTCTAAAGTGTAGGAGACTTGAAAGATCATCTTTTGCAGCTTGGGGGTATTTATAGAGGCATCAAAATCAGCTTGCAATGGCTCTTAATGACTAGTTTAAAGTTGAAAGTTGTCTGGAAAATGTCTTGTCGGAGTCTCATGGAAAATTGGATGGAAACTAGCAGCTCTCACATACTGGTCATTTTTGTGTCAACGGCAAGTTCGTCCGATATCCTATCCGAGTCAGATGATAACTCGGACGACAACCTTCGACTTCGAATGCCTATCGAGGTCGGGTTCGTCTCTTGAATCTGAACTTCGAATCTTCAATTGATTTCCAACCCAAGAGCTTGACTGCTGTCGAGAGCTTGTCAATATGTTCGAGTTCAAACCTTTCTGGGCAAACCTTGAGCTCGAGAGGATGTCGAGACTCGACTTCGAAACTGTTCTTGAATTCAGATCCTCGTTCAATTTCCTGTCCGACTAGGATGAGAACTCGAATCTTCAGGAACTCTTGTCCGATAATCTACCCAACTCGTACAGGGTCTTTCTTCTTACCATTTTTATCTTTTCTTCACTTTCTCGACTGGCCACCATACGATATGTGGTCCGACTCGGACACTGACTCAGACACTCTATTTTGCTGCACTTGTTCTACATTTTTCTACAAAAACTCTTCATGTGCAAATCATGAAACAACATCATATATTTGTTAACTTATCATCAAAACTTAAGATTAAGACCATAGGTCTAACAATCTTTTGATGATTACAAAACAAATATGTGATTTTATAGAGAAATATAAAGTAAGACATTTTAAGCACATATTTCTCTAACTTAAGAAACTCGAAACATTTAAGATGACAAGGTAAAACAATAAATCACATCTTCTCCCCCTTTTTGTCATCATTTTATCCTTTAAGCATACAATGGAGTGTTCTTTCATGAGCCAAGCCATTTTTAACAAGTAAGCACAATTTTAAGTCAAGCCACTTTAAGCACTTTTAGCATTTTCTCCCCCTTAGTAAATACACTCTAAAAGTTCATTCTAAGCTTAATCATATGGGACTCTATGCTAATCTTAACACCTAATGTTTATGCTAGGTCTAATTTTTCTCCCCCTAAATTCTAGCATACACATTTAAAAGAGCTTAACCAATCAAGTAACAAGCATACAAGCTTCATTTAATCAAATAGCAAGTTAAGCTATCAAATCAAAGGAATTCATCCTTCCTAGAGAATGCTCCTTCTTAAACACATGAGTTTTCAAGATTTTTGAACTATGGCATCAACTCATGGTTAAAACAAGTGAAAAGTATGCAAGCAACTTCAAATGACCCTAATGATCAATATGCATCTAACATCATAGAGGATGCATCATGTCAAAGTCAACTCATTGGTCAAACTTGCAAAATTTTCAACTTTTCATGAAATTTGCTTTGCTTAAGTTTAAAAACTTCATTTCTTTATGCAAGAAACTTCCATTAGGCATATAAATCATTTCAAGAATGTAAAGATTCACTTTCCATGCATATTCTTGAAAGTCAACTAAAAGTCAAGCTTTTTCTAAAGCAATGCCTATTTTCTTAAAACTTACCAAATTTCAAATTTTCTCTATTTTGCTTAACTCATCTTTTCTTGAGTCTTTTAACTTCAAACTTGGTCTTAACATATTTCAAATATCATTATTAGCACATTAGACCATTTTTCATCTTCAAAGCATGTAAAAGTCTAAAAGTCAACCTAGAGTCTAACTTCTAGTTATTTTTCAATAAAGCTCATAAAGTCCTAAGGACTTTCATCAACACATGCTTTCAATATTCAAAATGATTCCAAAGATATAAATTCAACCAACAAGTTCACTTTATCATTTAAACACAAGAAGCATATTTAAATTAAATTATGCATTCTATATTCGTCATTTTGAAATTAAATCACACATGTTCATCATATTCAACTTAATTGGCATATAATTATCAAAACAATTATAGAGCAATCAAAGTGAGTTAAGAGATGATACATGTTACCTCAAATGAGCATACATGGGCTCATTACCATTCTTGAAGCCATTTTTGCAATTTTTGCCTTTTTCACCATTTGGCTCCAATCAATCATCCTTGCTACTTTTCCAGTATCTTTCATTGAGATTTAGTCCACAGAGTAGCATCAAGGACCTACAAGGAAATCGAACACAAGGTTTTGGTACCCAACACTTATTGAGTCTTTTAACTTCAAACTTGGTCTTAACATATTTCAAATATCATTATTAGCACATTAGACCATTTTTCATCTTCAAAGCATGTAAAAGTCTAAAAGTCAACCTAGAGTCAAACTTCTAGTTATTTTTCAATAAAGCTCATAAAGTCCTGAGGACTTTCATCAACACATGCTTTCAATATTCAAAATGATTCCAAGGATATAAATTCAACCAACAAGTTCACTTTATCATTCAAACACAAGAAGCATATTTAAATTAAATTATGCATTCTATATTCATCATTTTGAAATTAAATCACACATGTTCATCATATTCAACTTAATTGGCATATAATTATCAAAAAAATTATAGAGCAATCAAAGTGAGTTAAGAGATGATACATGTTACCTCAAATGAGCATACATGGGCTTATTACCATTCTTGAAGCCATTTTTGCAATTTTTGCCTTTTTCACCATTTGGCTCCAATCAATCATCCTTGCTACTTTTCCAGTATCTTTCATTGAGATTTAGTCCACAGAGTAGCATCAAGGTACCCAACACTTATTGGGTCCAAGGGGTTAGCTTGTTCCTTTACTTTCCATATCTTTCTTCCCTTTTTCACATTTTTCTTATCAAAGCATTTGGAAGAAATATGACCATGTCTACCACAATAATGACATATAATAGGTGCATCAAATGAGACATATGTCCTAGCATATTTCCTATATGAATATGACACTATCATATTTAAAGTCTTTATGCCTTTTCAAAGGCATATAGGCATGCAAATGTGTTTCCCCATCTGTAGATGCGTAGATATGATTCCTTTTAGTATATGGAATATAAAATGGCCTAACATCATTTTCCAAGTAATTTTGCACTTTTGATCTTTTAGGTGCATGCATATAAGTATTCTTCACATTTAAAGCATATAAATTCCTTTTAGGGACATGTTAAGCTACACAACAATAATTATGCCTAGTTTGGACATTTTTGTTTTTAGGCATATAAAATGAGTCATCACATGCATTCATACGAGAGGTTCCAAAAGCAAAATTAGAAGAACTATCTTTCTTTTGTACATTTGTCTTTTGGTACTTCCATGCATGATTCACAACTTTCTTTTAAGCTTCTAATGGAAGATAGACTAGTTTAGTACTATTTTTAGAAGCATTAAGAAAAGTATAGGTGGATGCTTGTGCACATGTTCTATCATAGCCTAATACACATTTCTCACTAACTACTTTTTGTTTTCCAAACAATTTCTCTAGGTTGTCCCTTCCTAGAGTGAATTTCTCTAAGCTAGAACTAAGGTTTTCAACCTTTTTCTTCAAATCATCATACTTATTTTCTAGCTTTTCATGAGACTTTTCATTTTCATGCATTTCTACATTTTCTAGTCTCAACATGCTATTTTCATACTCTTTAATACATAGCATACTTTTAAGTAAATCAATTTCATGCAACAAAATTTCATTTGAGATTAAGCTTGAATCAACACAAGAGTTAGAGGTAGAGTACTCACTTACCTTATTGAAATGGCTAACAAGACATTATTTTTCTTCGTTTGAGCTTTCATCTGCACTTGAGAAGCTTTCTTTGTCTTGAGCCTCATTATCTCCATCAAAGAGATTACATAAAACAGTCCACAAGACATTAGCACAATCAAATGAACTCAAATTAATGAAAGTGAACATTAGCTAATGAAATGAGCAAAAAGTTTAGAGCTTTCTCCACATGTGCCATTTTCCCAAATTTGAGACACAAATGGACCTTTACAAACTATATCCCATAAATCAAAGTCAATGGAAATCAAAAATATTTTCACTCTATTTACCCAATCATAAAAATTTAAACTATCAAACAAGAGAGGGGAGAAAATATAATTTCCTAACTCAAATTCAAAGGATGCCATTGATCTTAACTCAAAGGTTGTTAAACCTACAAATTGAGCACTAACTTTGATACCAATTGAACTTCCAATTACAATAGCAACCTAAGATGCACCTAAGAATGGGAGGGGTGAATTAGGTTCTTGACCCTTTAAAAATTTCTTCTACAAAGAAGAGCAACTTTGAAAAACTATTTTCAAAGACAAGTGTAACAAATTTTACAAAGTGAGGTGTGTGATAATTGACTTGCAAATCATGAAAGCAAATAAACAAATATAGCAAGAACACATCAAATTTATAGTGGTTCTGATTCCCCTTGAATCCTACTCCACTCCCCAAGTTCTACAACTTGAGATTTCTAATCAACTAAGAAACAATGAAAGAAGTGTTTCAACCCCTTACAATTGCTTAAGATTAATCTCTTAAACTCAAAACTTTCCTATTGCTTAATCTAACTCTATATTAAGACTCATTTGCCTAAGGCTAGCAATTGGATCTTTTGCCCTATTCTTCCTTAAGGATTTTAAGTCTTACTCAAGACTCCTCTTGCATATACCAAAGGACTTTTTCTCAATCAAACTCTTGATCAAGACTTTGACAAATGCCTATCTTAACTCTAAGCTATGACTTCTACCCTTTGCCTAATCCAAACTCTTGAATAGGTCTTTAACCCCAATGCCCAACTTACCTCAAATTGGGACTTGTACAATTGCCCAAACCCAACCTCTTGAGTTGGGTCTCTCATTCTCTTCTTGCTCCCCCTTTCTTCTTGCCCAACTCTTTACTCAAGAGCTTAGGACTTTACCTAATACAAATTGCCTACACTCAAACTCTTGAGTTAGGACTTTTCTAAATGTGTTTACATAGAATGAAAAGCTCCATAATGGAGTTTACAAATAACACAACAATTGGGCACAAAAGCTTCTTTCCAATCCTACCTTAACAAGCTAATTTGACATACAAATCTTTAAAATAAAGCTTAAGAATGTTTATAAAGTGCAGGAGACTTGAAAGGGATGATTAATCATCTTTTTACAGCTTGGGGTTATTTATAGAAGTATCAAAATCAGCTTGCAACGGTTCTTAACAGCTAGTTGAAAGTTTTCTGGAAAATGCCTTGTCCGAGTCGCATGGAAAATCAGATGGAAACTTGCAGCTCTCACAGACTGGTCGTTTTTGTGTCTAACGGCTAGTTCGTCCAATTTCTTATCCGAGTCGGATGATAACTCGGATGACAACCTTCGACTTCGAACGCTTGTCGAGGTCGGGTTCGTCTCTTCAATCTGAACTTTGAATCTTTAATTGATTTCCAACGCGAGAGCTTGAATGCTGTCGAGAGCTTGTTGCTATGTTCGAGTTCAAACCTTTTTGGGCAAACCTCAAGCTCAAGAGGGTGTCAAGCCTTGACTTCGAAGCTGTTCTTGAATTCAAATCCTTGTGCAATTTCCTGTCCAACTCGGACGAGAACTCGGATCTTCATAAACTCTTGTCCGATGATCTACCCGACTCGTACGGGGTCTTTCTTCTTGCCGTTTTTATCTTTTCTTGACTTTCTCGACTGGCCACCATGCTATATGTGGTCTGACTCCGACACTCTATTTTGCTGCACTTGTTCTACATTTTTCTACAAAAACTCTTCATGTGCAAAGCATTAAAAAACATCATATATTTGTTAACTCATCATCAAAACTTAAGATTAAGACCATAGGTCTAACACCATTACCTAGTTCCTTTAGGTTCTGGTTTGTGAAGGAAATCAATATCTTGATTGGCTTCCAATTCTAGTTCTTTTTCCTGGTAGTTTTAGGACTTGTTTTTTGGCTACCCTATTCCTATAAATAGGCAATCCGACTCATAATAAATTAGTTTATTCATATCTTAAAACGTGCAGTTTCAGTCACTTTGTTTATTGATTTATGTATTTTGCATTCTTATAATTTAAATATAGTTTTTGAAACTTAACTAAGTAGGTTAATTGCCTACCTAATAATTCGCATGTTTCAACTCTTCACCTTCTTACTTGGTTTGAATAATTGCATGTTAAATTAGATTAAATTAGTTTGTATTGTCTCTGGAATTTGGGTAAGAAGTAAGAGCTATAAGAGCTGTCGTCGCTTAATCAGACTTTCCTTGGTAACTTTCCACAGTGTACTTCGGTCCACATCAGGTCAATTCTTGATATCCTTTTTGGAATAGGATTTACAATTGTTTTCCTTCTTGTTTTTTGGATTGTAAATTCGGCCACCCTTTACCCTACATGGTGATCGAATTCATTAATGCCAATTACCTAGTTCCTTTAGGTTTTGGTTTTGTAATGAAATTAATCTCTTGATTGATTTCAACTTTATTTCCTTTTCCTAGTTCTTTTATGATAGATTTTTGGCTACTCTATTCCCTATAAATAGGGATGCCTGAAACTCAATTTAATTTACAGTGAATTCAATTATAAAACATATAATTTGAATTCCTTCCTTTTTTATTGAACTTATGTATTTTTGCATATTGTGATTTATTACTAGGTTCGACACTTAGTTACTTAGGTTAATTTCACTACCTAATTATACGTGTTTCAACTCTTCATATTCTTTACTTGGTTCAAATAGCATGTTAAATTAGCTTATGTTAGTTTATAGAGATTGACGAACTTAGGTAAGAGTTAAGAGATATACGAGCTATCGCCACTTCATCAAAGTTTCCTTGGCAAAGACTATTATGTCCCTAAAGTTTCTTGTAAAATGCACTTTAGTTATTAAAGTGCCAGTTTCTTTCAATTTAGTCCTTATTAACTAAAAAATTATCTTCTTTTGGTATATTTTTATGACATTCAATTGAGATGCTGCTAATGACCAATTGATGTGAACCCTTGATATCGAGTTGTGAAAACAAGAACTCAATGCGAAAAATTGCCAAGGAAAATCTGATTGCAAGACGCAGCTCTTAAAACTCAAGAATCCTTACCATTGGAATTGGTAGACTACTAATTTAACAAGTTAAATTAAACACACAATTCTAACCAAGTGATGAATTCTAGAGGTGAAACAAAGTATGCATTAGATAGAGCAATTATCTAATAACTTATAGTTTCTGGATTTTAACAATTAACAAGCATGCAAATTACTTAAGCCAAAATAACAGTGTGAATTAATAAAGTATAAAACTTATCATTCAATTCATCACTAGTGCGGTCATCCAAATCACTGATGAGGACATCCAAATCATGGTAACCTGGGAGACAACCCCTTCCAATCTGACGCAGAGATCATTTTGCTACATGACTGGAAGCCGGCATGCAGCTATCCTCCTAGGGAGCAGCGACGGCTCAACCAGTGGAATGTCCCCAAAAGTTATTAGACTTTAAGGGGGGGCCCTACTACCCTCCACAACTCATGCTCCATCTTATTTTGGGCCAATCCATAAAGCATCCAAGCTTTCCAAGTTGGCCCAGCAGAAATCAGAAACAAGCTGCAAAGAAGCCTGCAACGCAAGCCTGAACTGTGGCCCATCGCAACCCGCCTCTTCACAAATCTGCAAGCACAAGCTCACAGGCTTCTTCCGAATTTCACAAGTTGGCTTCCTAGAATCCTGGAAGGATTTGAAAAGTGCATGTTATTCTATTCATTTTCTACTTTTAATTGTAATTAAATTAAGTTACCATAAACTGGTTACAAATTGACTTAATTATTAGTTTTCGTTTCAAATTAGGAAGTAGATTTCTCTTCCAACTTGAATTTGGATTTTCTCTTCAAGTTACCAAATTCAAGATTTCCTTTTCCTATTTATTTCTAGGAGAATTTTAGATTTCCTCTTTAAAGGAGATAATCGAATTCTACCCTACCTTATTCGAGTTTCTTTTGAATTTGGTTTGTAATTGGTTTCCAACTCTCGTTGGTTTCCACTTTTAATTTGTTTCCTTTTCTTGTTTCTTTTATGCAAGTTTCAGATTTCCAACTCCTATAAATAGAGGGGTGACCGAAAACTTAAAAGACTCAGAATTCATAGCATAATTGTGAGGTTTATCCTTTAATTTGGGTTCTCCACTTTATTGTTTTGAGCTTATGTGTTTATTCAATGTATTGATAACTTTGTAAATTTCTAAACTTAGAAGGGTCTAGGTTACTTGCTCTGCCTAGATTTCTGTTTGTTCACCTCTTAATTCTTCTATCTAGTTAGGAATAAAAGAGCTAGTCTCACCTAGGCTAAGTAGAGGGTTTTGAGTATTTAAGAGAGTAAGTCTGTGACCTTCACGATCTCAACTTTCCTTGGCATGACGTCCATAACATGGGGCGTTTCACAACAACTCACCTCGAGTTTGGTATAATAGCCAAGGCTAGCTTGTTTGTAGGAGAAATACCGAAATAACTCGGTTGAACTCAAAAGGTGTTTTCTCTCTCTCTAATTTTTCTTGCATGAAAATTATTTGCATATCAAGTTTATCTTACATTGTTCCTCAAAAAATTAATTAAGAATAAAGATGACATCTTGCATGGTGAAATTTGTTTTTGAAGATCAATTAAGAAAAAGGGAAGCATTGCAATTTTATTTTCAGGTTTAGCAAATAAAATTGAATTCATCCTAAGTAAATCCTAGATATAATTTTATTGCTGGGAAAATTAAGAAAAAGAGTTTGGTTTAAAAGAAAAGAAGAAATCAGGAAAAGATAAGGAATATAAGTCGAAAATTAGGATACGTCAATTTGGTATTTTGTTTTCGGTTTTTAGTTCTTATTTGCGATTTTGTGCTTAAGTGTGATAGTAACACTCATGTTGTGTTACAACTTGCTAGAATAAATTGTTGGTTGAATAGTGTTGAAAGGTACCACCTTTGCGACTAAAATTTGTGTCGCCAAAGGTAGTCCTCTGTTTCGGTTCTGGGGTTTTCGGAAACCCTAAGCTCTTGCGACTCCTCTTTTGTGTCGCTAGGGGCTTAGGTCGCTTTCTGTTTCCCTTGGTTTAATTGCGGCACTTGGATTTGGCACTGAAGGCCTAGGATTGGCTTATGCAACGGTTAGCAGGGTTATGAATTTTGAACCCTTGTTTTACCCTCAACACCTAATCTTCGTTTAAGTGACACTTCAAGGGTTGAGCTTTGCTCTAGAATTTTAAGTCATCTTTGCAACGTTGGTAGGCCTACGATCCATTTTGAACCCCTACCGCCCATAGTAAAATGACTTTTAAAACCTAAGTCGCTCCTAATTAGGAATCTCCCTATTCTCCACAAAGAATTCAAATTTTACTAGCTGCAAGAGTTTTGGTTTATCAGACCTCGACACCCAAGAAAAATTACGATTTACCCTCTGAGGCAGAATTGCGATTCAGGGTTTAAGTTGGCACTGATTTTTGGGTGAGACTCAACTCCAAGTCTGAGAGCTTAATTTGTGAAGTTAATTATATTTAGTAGGGATTGGTTTCCCTGATTGCATATTGGGTCGGTAATCACATCTCTGGTAGTTTCCTGATTTGTTTCAACTCTGCTATCTATTCTTGGCTTCTATTCATTTTGAATTACCCTACAAATTACCTGGGTTGAATTCTTTTCAAACAACTTGGACATTAGATCTTAAAATTGTTTCAGATTTTGTCATCGTGTGCATTACATTAATTTCTTGCAATTGAGGGTTTATCCCCGAATCTCCTCCTTGTGCACTCCTTATCTGAATCAATTACTGAAAAATATCTTTTTCTACACTTCAAAATAGAAATAGGTTGAGCCCATATTTCCATAATTACTTTGCGCTTTTACCTAAGTTATGCTACTTGTTTGAGTGAATCTGCTTGTTTACTTCCTTGCTCAAAGTGAATATAACCATTGTTAAAGGATTGAGGGAAAAAAGGCAAAGTGATTTCTTACAAGTGAAAAGCCAATTAGAGCAAAACATTGGGAAGTTCATGGTTTTAGTTGATACACTTGGGGGATAGGGGGTGAGGTTATTACCACCTGTTGAAAACTTGTCTTATGCAGGTTTTTCTCCATCGCAGCAACATGTCTGTAACAGAAAGAATGCCAGTTTTTCACTTATAAAGAAAGGTGAGTGGAGAGAATGTCCTTCTAGCTATCCACAAGGAGTGCTGCTCGAACCTAATCAAAGACCAACTGGTCGGCAAGCTAGAACTAGGTCGTAACCGAGCATCCATGACCTTACAAGCTTACAGTACTTAGTGACGTGGCACCATTCCATGTGCACCAACAAGTAACTGGTACAATTCAGATAGGCTGTTTACAGGTAAGCGTCTTCTATGATGTGGCTCCTTTGCGAAACAACCAAGTTCTGCTCTGACGTCAAAGCAGAATATCTCGACGTCTCCTACACCCTCAGAATTCCTCACGATGGTATAGTCACAATCATTAAGCCACTATCTCCAATTGAGGTAGACTGTGAATGCCTTCAAATAGTTGGGGTGTTTGCCAGGTCGCAGTGGGATTAAAATTGAAGAATTTTGAGCTCATGCGATAATGGTATGCTAAACAAATCCAACTCCTATGACAATAGATGGAAGAACAGCCAAAGTCGCAGGCCAAACCCTGCCCAAAGCCCAACGGCCTAAATCATTTGCACGGGTCCTTTACAATTCATATCATTATAATTTACGAAGCTTCAAAAGTAATCCGAGGGTAACCGCCGCCAGTGCATCTCATAGGCCAAGTCAGCAAGAGAAGCAGGTTGAAGACCCAGCTGTTAGCTCCATCTCAGGTTCACACAAATCAGATTCGAGAATGAATCCTTTCCAACTGGGAGGGACTAACACAGTCTTCCAAATCATTGATGAGAACATCCAAATCATCACAACTTGAGAGGCAACCCCTTCCAATGTGACGCAGAGATCATTTCACTACATGACTAGAAACCGGCGTGAAGCTATCCTTCTAGGGGAATGTCCCCAAAAGTCATTAAACTTCAAGGGGGAGCCTACTACCCTCCACAACTCATGTTCCATCTTATTTTAGGCCAATCCATACAGCATACAAGCTTTCCAAGTTGGCCCAGCAAAAATCATAAGCAAGCTGCGAAGAAGCCTGCAGCGCAAGCCTGCAATCTCAAGGCTGCACCGCGGCCCATCGCAGCCCACCTCTTCACAAATCCGCGCGCACAAGCTCACTGGTTTCTTGCAAATTTTGCAAGCTACCTTCCTAGAATCCGGGAAGGATTTGGAAAGAGCATGTTTCCTATTCCCTTTCTACTTTCAATTATAATTAAGTTAAGTTACCATAAAGTGGTTACAACTTGACTTAATTATTAGTTTCCATTTTAAATTAGAAAGTAGATTTCTTTTCCAACTTGAATTTGGATTTTCTCTTCAAAATACCAAATTTAAGCTTTCCTTTTCCTATTTTATTTCTAGGAGAATTTTGGATTTCCTCTTTCAAGGAAATAACCAAATTCTTCCCTACCTTATTCGAGTTCCTTTCATATTTGGTTTGTAATCGGTTTTCAACTCTCGTTGGTTTCCACTTTTAATTTGTTTCCTTTTCTTGTTTCTTTTAATGCAAGTTTTCGGATTTCCAACTCCTATAAATAAAGGGGTGACCGAAAACTTAAGACTCATAATTCATAGTATAATTGTGAGGTTTATCTTTTACTTTGGATTCTTCACTTTATTATTTTGAGCTTGTGTGTTTATTTAATGCATTGATAACTCTGCAAGTTCCTAAACTTTGAAGGGTCTAGGTTACTTGCTTTGCCTAGATTTCTGTTTGTTCACCTTTTAATTCTTCTATCTAGTTAGGAATAAAAGAGCTGGTCTCACCTAAGCTAAGTAGAGAGTTTTGAGTATTTAACAGTGTAAGTCTGTAACCTTCAAGATCTCGATTTTCCTTGGCAAGACTTCCGCAACATGAGGCATTTCACAACAACTCACATCAAGTTTATAGAGCCATGAGAGGCCAAGTGGTCTCTAAGTCGCATTAACTTAAAAGTTAAAACATATAAAGATTATTGCGTCCCTATATTTTCTTTAAGTTGCAATTTTTACTTAAAGTATCATTTTCAGTCCATTTAGTCCTTATTATCTAAAAGTTTGTCTTGTTTTGGTATGTTCTCATGAAAATTAGTTGAGATACACAGTTTCTAAGTTGAATTAACTTAAAGAGACAAAATAAGACTATTATGTCCCTAAAGTTTCTTTTAAATTGCGATTTAGAACTTAAAGTATTGATGGAACACGGATTGGACGGGATTCTACCCAACTACTTAAGGGCCAACCCACTCAGCTGGCTTAACCCAAATAGCACCTGGAGCCCCGAGAAGGGAACTCCAATGTCTTTAGAATCCTCAACTTCTACCCAAGCCTTACCTGGATAAGGTCCAAAGAGCCTAAATAAGGAAAGCAGTAGACGAGACACCCTCGAATTCTAGTTATAGTAAGAGAATATCAACATCAAGATCTGAAGGATTTGTTTTCTATACTACAGGATATGGGAGAATCACTAAGATTTCCTAATGTGAAATACTCCACGGTGCGGAATGAGTTTTGCCAAGGAAGGATCAAACAATAATCAGGAAGCTTTCTTACCAATAATCCCTTAACAATTGAAAATAAGATTCAAGAAAATATAACTTTAACCTAACCCTGGCCAAAAATTAAGAGTGAATCAAATAGAAATTAGGAAAAACAAGAAACCTAATTACCTAGATTCGAACTTTAGTGAGTTTTATAAGAGGGAAAATACTAAATTCAGTGGATAATTCTAAAACCATGAATTAGTCATCACAAATAACATCAATAATCAAAATTCTCTATTAAACAATGAGTTGGGACGTCCCTTTTATAGGTGAAGGGGTAGCCGATTTTTATGTACAAGTTTATGTGGAAACTAAGAAATAAAATAAGAAATTAGAAACCAATTAGAATTGGTAATTCCCAAAAGTATTTATTTCCAAAAGGAACTAGGAAGTTACAGAAGGATTTTTGGCTGCTTGAAAAAGTAAAAAACCAAAACTATCAACTCTCACAGAGAGGAGAAAGTTGGATCTCAAAAATTATTTAAGAAGTGAAACCAATTTGGAAACTGCTAAGAAAAAAAAAGAAAAGAAATTACTTAATACAGATAAAAGTAGGATAAGGAAACATGCACAAATCATTATTTCTTCATACAACTAATTTCCTAAAACAAACTCAAGAATGGAAAAAGTAGACAAGGCCAAGTGTGCAAGGTAGTCACTGTAAGAGTGCTTACGACGCAGGCGCTAAATCGCATGGACGGGTTGGCGGGCGTGCGAACTTGCCGTGGGTCGTCCACGTGCGATTGTGCTGGCTTGCTATATACGCAGCCCTTCTGGCTTATGTGTACGGTGATCTGTGCAATGTGGGCTACGACAGAGAGTTGACCTTCATTGTGGCTTGCGTTGTGCCCGACTTTTGAGAAGTCGTAGGAATTTTCTTGAGAATCTTTTTGAATAATTATTATAATGGAATCTTCTGGAACCTCCCAGAATAATTTTGGAAATAGTTTACACTAGTTTAGTCATGGCCCTTGCTGATGCATTGGCTTAAAAGATTAGACATGATCTTTTCAAAGCTTTCTACATTGTCCGAGCTACTGGGGGATAATTGTCCCTCCTCTCAAACTAGCCGATCGAAAGAACATGGTGACCCTCTGACTCATGTTCTCTTTTATGTGTGCTACACCATTGTTGGTTTGATGAAGCCCTCTCACCTTTGGTTAAGGTTTGGATGCCCACATCATATCCTCCTATTTTGCCAAGGAAGGTCCTCAGCTACATATAAATAGCGATATCTATAATATGAGGTACACAAATTTTGCAACTCTAATCACATTTTTACTATAGACTGCTTATTGACTTAGGCAATGGAGTATCTTAGGGCGAACCAGTTCCTGTCATTTGCAGGATTTCAACCTAGCCCCGACCTTTACTACCAAAGGGTTGTCGGTTTCTTCCTATCCCCAGCAGTCATCTCTTGTGAAGGTGATGATCTATGTAGGTTTGATTTTTCTCCTTCCTTGGTACCCCGTGAGGGGTTCAAAGCAAGGCTTTTTTCCTGGGGTTTAATGGCACCCTCAGGGAGGTCTCGTCCCCGTGATGGAGTGTCCCTTACCGATGGGGCTTTGAAATTCTGCCAAAGTGTTAGGGGTCTGTCAGGGAACCCGTAGCATCCCATATTGATAATGTGGTAATCATAGGAACCTTTAAGAAACAATGTGCTTTTCTTCTAGAAATGTTCCCACAAAGATGGCCAATTGATGAGCCCTGAATTTCCAGCCCAATGGATTGATGACGTCTCTAGCTGCCCTCGGGGCTCAAGGTTGAAATCCTACAAATGACAGGGGAGAGGAAGAAATCGACAACCCTTTACTACCGAGGCCTATCAACCTTGACCCGTTGTTTACCGACCAAAAGATACACCATGTGTTGGTAAACAACGGGTCATCGGTAAATATCATCAGCCAAGATGCGTTGATAGGCCTCGGGGGCCGATCTATACACCCCATTTGGATGATAAATCTTCTCGTCACACTATCAGACAGAAAGAGTGTGATGGCCCTGCCCTAACCCTATCTCCCAACGAGCCATTTCTACGAAGGAGTCTGAGCCGGTTTAGAGGATAGCGTCATTTAGATCTCTCACCCAAAATGTGGATATAGATAATAGTAAAACAAAAATTACATCTATCTTAAAAACATGTAATGGTTCTTATTAAAAGTGAACTGGTTTAGTGAGTAAGCTTAAAACATTATTCGGCATAGCATTGACCAGATTATCCCATAAAACCAAAAATGTTTCTAGGCCTATCTATTAAAAAAAATTTGCTCAGCTCTCCTGTAGCGAACCTCTGCTCACATCTAGCGAGCAGGAAAAGATACTTACTCAAGGACCTAAAAAATATGTTAAATAAAGGGGTGAGCTTTGCAAGTTCATTGAGATATCTCAGTTTTTAGAAAAATACCCACCATGGAGTTTTGTAAAAAAATTGTCACAATGTAAGAAAGCATAATATACATAGCATACAAAGTTCATAAGTCAATACGGGTGTGTACAAGCAAACCAAGCATCTCTAAAATCATGTAGCAGGGACATACATGACAACATAGAATCATAGTAATGATATGCAACATTCAATCTAGCAATTAGCCCTTAGGCTTTTGATCATAGCAATGATATGCAACATTCAATCTAGCAATTAGCCCTTAGGCTTTTGATCTATTTGATTTCTAAATAGTTTTCTCATCTAAAGCTACGGCGACAATTAATTCTATAGGAGCTAGCAAGTTAGGTAGTTTGCAAACACCTTTAGACCCAAGCGGTAATAGTACTAGCATTAGTCTGAGTGCTCGACGGCAAGGGATTTTGGATCCTGATTGTATACATGCAACTATTAGTTTTCTTCATTAGGGAATTTTCAACTAACTGCAACATGAGTTCACCTCCAAACATCAATATCCAAATGGTGACTACATAACGAAGCTATGAAAGACACGCTAAGTCTTTTCGAGTTAAATGTATTTTACCTTATCATGTATCATGCAAACATGACATTTCTAGTATTCTTGTATGGATCCTAAACATTCAATAGGAAATTAAATAAAACCTAATCATTGTACATGAATTATGCATCTCAATTTACACTTAGAAACACAACATGCTTATTTGAAGTGTACAAACAATAATGTGTTCAAACAATATACAAGTCATGTTGTCACATACATGCATCATGCACCACCGAGAAAGAACTAGGCTAGTCCTAGGATAAATGACATCTAGTATTGCATGATTGCCTCTAGAAATGAATGAAGCATGCTAGGGTTTCCATGATCACCTTAGCGTGAAATGGGTCATAGAACCCACTAGATGAGACTTGGGTGCTGAGTCTTCCTACTTAACTAGATAGTAGCCGCTTGTCCACTAGGTAGGGCTTGATGGTGAAAGTCATGTCGTAGTTAGACAACACTCCTTCTATATGAGAGGAAGACCCGTTTTGGCCCGAATTGTGAAAAGGACAAGGAGCCAAAACCCCTGCCGTCGAGCATACCCGATTCTACTGATACGGCTGCTGTGAGGGCGATATTCTTTGCAAACCAGCACACCCGAACAATGCAAAAACATGAATAGATTCCAACTTAACTTTTTCTGTGGGAAAAGCTGTCGGTCAGGATTTCTTTGAATACTTCGAGCAAAATTATGATTTTACCCTTTTGAGCATTATCTTCAAGGGTTTGTGTTTTAGAAATCATCTGAACTTGACAGGCACATTCTCATACTAGGTTTGCAAGGTCTGCCTTGACCTTCCTTTTCCTTCTGCATGTCATTGACCCAACTATATCCACTAATGGATCTCTCTGGTACGGGCTGGGGCCAGGTAGCATTGATGGGCCTCTGTGATAAGGGCATCCCCAGCTCTACGACAAGTCAGGACACAGAGGATCACAGTTCGAGTTATGCAGACTCAGGAAGTACAGCAGAGGTTCGTGTGCTCCAGAGAGGCCCGCCAATGCTCCAGGACCCAAGTCCCTATCAAAGAGATCCGTTCGTTAGTATAGATGGGCCTATGACTTAAGGATGGCAAGGAAGCTCAGAGCAGATCCTGAAAACCTTGTCCGAAGGTGTACTTCAGAAGCCCAGCTCATAACAAACACAAACACCCTTGAAGAGAATAGAAGGAAGGTTAAAAGCATCACTTTACTCTCCATTACAGAGAAATGGCACCTACTAATCAATCCAGCTGAAGGAAAGGGCATTTCTTGAAGTTCCTGATTTTCTTGAAATTCTTGAATTTTGCGGCTTACTAAATCTTGAAATTCTTGATTTTTGACTTTCCGAAATGATTTTGAGAGATTCCAGAAGATTCCAGAACCTCCCTACATCATCCACCTCATGCGCCACTCAAAATGGGCCGAAACCCACCTTGGAGTCCATTCCATTAATTCGGCCAAGCCCAGTCCAAAGGAAGCAGCCCACACGCCACTTAGGGTTAGGGTTTGAGTAAGGGATAAGGATTTGTGCATGTTTCCTATTCCTTGTATGTTACAAGCTGGTTAGGTTGTTACAAGTTTGTTACAACTAGATTAACTTGGTAGTTTCCAAAAAGGGATCCCTTCTTGATCTCCCTTTTTGGATAAGATTTATATTTATTTCTTAATGATATTTAGTTGTGAATTTCGTTCATAGGCCAATCCAAGTGGCAGACGAATTCAGTAACTACCAAAACCTAGTTCCTTTAGGTTTCGAGTTTTGTAAGAAATCAATCTCTTGATTGGTTTCCAATTCTAATTGTTTTCCTAGTCTAATTAGGTTAGAATTTTGTTTACCCCTTTCCATAAAGGTGACTTAATTCATCCACCATTGTCCTTGTTCATTTAGGACTTGGTTTGTAAGGAAAATCCAATTCTGATTGGTTTCCACTTTTGCTGCTTTTACTAATTCTTTTCCTACTGTAATATGGACACCCCCATACCTATAAATAGAGGTGCCATCCATGAAATTATTTAGTTAATTAAATGATTTAAGTTATAGTTTTTGTACTTCTTTAATCACTCACTTTATTTTGGGCTTAAGTAATTTGCATGCTTGTTAATTACTATAAAGTACAGGAACTATAGGCTAATAGATAATGCTCTGTCTATTGCTCAGCTTTGTTTTGATTCTATTATTCTCCACTTGGTTTGAATTGTGTGTTTAATTTACTTAGTTAAATTAGTAGTCTGCCGAATCCAATGGTAAGGATTCTAGAAATTAAGAGCGTCGTCTTGCAATTAGGCTTTCCTTGGCACTTTTCGCATCGAGTTCTTGGATTTCCCGGCGTGGAGTTCAGGGGTTCACATCAATTGGTATTAGAGCCAAGGCTTTTTGCTCGACATGAGGAGATTGGAGTAACACAATCAACTCATCAGGTGTTTTTTGTTCCCTTAATCTACTTTAATTACTGCTTTTGTGGAAAAGAACGCTCATTTTTCAGAAAATTTTTTCTTTTTCTTAAATAAATTTTCAATTTTGCTCCTATTGATTTGCTATTAAAATTGAAATTGTGGGGTTGAAAAAGAAAGAGGAATTTCGAAAAGAAAGGGTTAAAATCGGGTTTTCTTAAACAAGTGGAAAATCAGTTTTAGGGTTTTTAAAGCTAGGGCTCTTTTGCTCACATTTGGTACTATTTTTGCAATTGCCTTTGTGATCCAATTAGTGCTGTTTTTGTAACAATTAAAGGATAACTGACACTTTTTGTTGCTGAAATTGCTCTTTAATTTGGACTGTTTTTCTTGCCTCTCCCTATTTGCAATTTGTATTGAATTTGGTGAACTTTGGCGGTTGATGTTAAGCCACTCACCTTGTTTTTGCAATTTATGATATATATGCACGTATCTTGATACTTTGTTTTGAATTCTTGAAAATATATTGAATTCTTGAAATTGTATCGTTGTGCTGCCCAATTTTACAAAATCGCATATTAAAGTGTTGGGAGGTGATAAATTTGCAATTTTTGGTATCTTTGTGGCAATTGCTTCAAGAATTGATTTCTCCACGGTTTAAAGTGTGCATGCAAAGTTGATAGTGTTCGTTCATCGACACTACTCCCCATAGCAGTACGCTCCAAAGCCAAAGAGGTTTCTTTTCTTCATTGCAACTCTTCGTCTCTGTCATTGTACTTGCAAAGTTGATAGTGTTCATTTTCGACACTACTCCCCACAGCACTACAGTGATATCTAAGGAATTTTTCCGCCACAGGGGTTAAATTTTTTTTTTTTTTTTTTTTGAAAACTTGGATAATTGGTTGGAATTGGTTTCTTGATTACCCGACAGGTAAGGTGATCACTTCTTGGGTTAGTTAGGTCTTTCCTGATTTGTTTTAAACCTGCTACTTATTCTTGTTTCATCAATTGAATTGCCCTGGTTCTTAAGCTTGCTATCTTTTCATGCTACATGAACGATTACTCTAAATTATAGGTTGAATTTTGTCTTCGTGCGCTGTCATTATCTCTGAACTTTGAGGGCTTCTCCCTGAAAGTTCCTTATCAGTGTACTTCTTATTTGAGCTATATTATCAAATTTTCTTTTTTGAAAAGGTATTTTTTTTAACTGAAAATCAAACCAAGTTCTTTTTTTCAAAATTTTTTTGCCACTTTCCTATATAGTTTTGTTCTTTGTGTGATTGACTATTTGCTTGTTACCTTTGCCCAGGATTTTGTGACCTTAATTGAGTATACATGACCGAGTAAAAGGCTGAGTGACACAGCATACAAGGGTTGCCATCCCTAAGAGCGATACACAAGGTTGTGTGTAGTTGTTAGGAGGGCCGTTACTAGGGGGACAAGGGAGTAAGGTTACTCTACTCACTTTTACTTGTTCTTAGCAGGAAATTTTCTGTTACTTTGAGAATTAGGCAACCTTGAGCAAATTGATCCCACCAGGGAGATTTGGTGCCTTGGTTGCATGTGATTCTTTACTAGGGTTACGTTCTATGAGACCCTTGCAAACTGCATTATAAGGGTATAACTTTGTGCAAATTGACCCCTATAGGGAGATTTGGTGCCATTGTTATTCCTTCTTACTTGGCTTGAGAATCGAAGTGTAAGTCATTGTATCAGGTATCTTTAGAATATGATCACAAAGGTACGCTTTTACTTTTACATTGATTCTCCTTCTATTGGTTATCATCATGCTAGGGATTTTACTACATCTTGAGTATTGTGAATCTTAAACATGTGCATAGCCTCATGGGATACATCTTTTGGTTTAAAGACTGCATGCTTTTGTAGTTCACTATTTCCCTAAGATGTCTTTCTCAGAAATTGTCTCTATAATTATTAATTGATAGTCACATCAGTTATACATGCAATTTCTACTGGTTATAATAATTGTGCAATTGTGATAGTCTTATAGCCCACGTGCATAATTCTTTTAACTATATCTGCCTGCAACTAATATTTGAGATTTCTTGTTGATATGTAATTATTCTTGAGGAGTATGGATAAGTACATGAGGTTTTAGATGCTTCCCGATAGTTTCTTGCAAGCGTTTAAAAGGTTCTTCAGATGTTCCTGCAGAATTAAGAGTGATTCTCACTGTCCTTGAAATCGATTCCAAAAGTGCATGGGGGATACGAATTCCCCACTTCAACACTCAAAGTGGTTGCGCAATTGAGGGGCATAGCATACACACCTGTTTGCCTGGTAAGTATGATCTACGTTCTTGTTTTAATATTACTGACTTGCTATGTTTGTTTTTACAACAAATTGCATTCAAGGATGAATCATTTCTAACCGAAAGGGAATGATAAGGATATCCAAGGCTAAAAACAACACAAATTATGAGTCAGAATCCACAAAGCCAACTGAAAGGCAAAGCCTTTGAGAAGAAGAATGCCAAGTATGCTTCAGATGCAAATCGAAGGTGCAAGGCTATGAACTTTGAACTCGGGGACTGCGTTTGGGTTCCCATGAGAAAGGAAATGTTTCCAGCAACCCGGAGGACGAAACTCCACCCCAAAGGCAATGGGCTTTTTCAAGTGATTGCAAAGATGGGGGATAATGCCGATAAACTTGATCTGCCAGGTGAGCATAGCGTTAGTTCATCTTTCAATGTTGCTGACTTGTCTCCATTTGAATTTGACCAGGATCTTGATTCAAGGTCAAATCCTTTCCAACCGGGAGGGAATGATGAGTTCATCCCCAACTCTACGATAAGTCAGGACACAGAGGATCACAGTTCGAGTGATGCAGACTCAGTAAGTGTTGCAGAGGTTCGTATGCTCCATAGAGGCCTGCCAACGCTCCAGGACCCAAGTCCCTATCAAAGAGATCCGTTCCTTAACATAGATGGGCCTATGACCGAAGAGGGGCAAAGAAGCTCAGAGCAGATCCTGAAAACCTTGTCCGAAGGTGTACTTCAGAATCCCAGCTCATTACAGACACAAACACCCTTGAAGAGAATAGAAGAAAGGTTAAAAGCGTCACTTTACTCTCCATTACAGAGGAAATGGTGCCTACTAATCAATCCAACTGAAGGAAAGGGCATTTCTTCAAATTCTTGATTTTCTTGAAAATCTTGAATTTTGCTGTTTACTGAATCTTGAAATTCTTGATTTTTGACATTTTGAAATGATTCCAGGAGATTCCAAAAGATTCCATAACTTCCCTACATCATCCACCTCATGCGCCACTCAAAATGGGCCGAAACCCACCTTGGAGTCCATTCCATTAATTCGGCCAAGCCCAGCCCAAAGGTTGTTACAAGTTTGTTACAACTAGCTTAACTTGGTAGTTTCCAAAAAGGGATCCCTTCTTGATCTCCCTTTTTGGATAGGATTTATATTTATTTCTTAATGATATTTAGTTGTGAATTTCGTTCGTAGGCCAATCCAAGTGGCAGACGAATTCAGTAACTACCAAAACCTAGTTTTTTAGGTTTCGGGTTTTGTAAGAAATCAATCTCTTGATTGGTTTCCAATTCTAATTGTTTTCCTAGTCTAATTAGGTTAGAATTTCGTTCACCCCTTTCCATAAAGGTGACTTAATTCATCCACCATTGTCCTTGTTCATTTAGGACTTAGTTTGTAAGGGAAATCCAATTCTGATTGGTTTCCACTTTTGCTGCTTTTACTAATTCTTTTCCTATTGTAATTTGGACACCCCCATACCTATAAATAGGGGTGTCATCCATGAAATTATTTAGTTGATTAAATGATTTAAGTTATAGTTTTTGTACTTCTTTAATCACTCACTTTATTGTGGGCTTAAGTAATTTGCATGCTTGTTAATTACTATAAAGTACAGGAACTATAGGCTAATAGATAATTGCTCTGTCTATTGCTCAGCTTTGTTTCAATTCTATTATTCTCCACTTGGTTCAAATTGCGTGTTTAATTTACTTAGTTAAATTAGTAGTTTGTCGAATCCAAGGGTAAGGATTCTAGAAATTAAGAGCGTCGTTCTTGCAATCGGGCTTTCCTTGGCACTTTCCGTATCTAGTTCTTGGATTTCCCGGTGTGGAGTTCCGGGGTTCACATCACTGTGTAGTATACGAACTGGCTCTAATTCATTTCTCGAATCCTCTGCATCATTTTGTAGATCCTCTATGCTTGGACTTGTCGATGGGTTGGGGATGCCCTCATCATAATCCCAAATTTTTTTGGTCAATTTAGGAAATATGACTGATTTTAAGAAATAAGGCTGAAATCCCAATTATCAATAGCAACCCAAGATGAACCTACGAGGGGAAGTGGGTGAATTAGGCTCTTGACCCTTTAAGAATATATTATCTACAAAGAATATCAACTTTGAAAAACCATTTTCACAGACAAGTTTTAAAACCAATTTAAAACTAGATTTCTAAGTGAGGTGTGTGATTAGTGATTTGCAAAACATGAAAGCAAATAAACAAACAAGGCAAGATCACACCAAATTTATAGTGATTTGGATTCCCTTTGAATCCTACTCCACTCCCCAAGTTCTACAACTTGAGATTTCAAATCCACTAGGAAACACTTAAAGGAGTGTTTCAATCCCTTACACTTGCTTAACTCTTTCTCACGAAATTAAGACTTTTCTGTTCCTAAGGCTAGCAATGGATCTTTTGCCCCCTTCCTCAAGGACTTTAGGTCTTACTCAAGACTCCCTTGCCTAGCAATTAGGACTTTTTCTTAATCAATCTCTTGATTAAGACTTTGACAAATACCTAACTTAACACTAAGCTAGGACCTTTACCCTTTGCCTAATCCAAACTCTTAGATAGGACCATAACCCAAAGCACCGCCCAACTTACCTCAAGCTAGGACTTGAACAATTGCCCAAACTCAACCTCTTGCGTTGGGTCTCTCATTCTCTTCTTGCTCCCCCTTTGGTCTTGCCTACCTCTTAAACAAGAGTATAGGACTTTGCCTCACATACAATGTGCCTACAACACTTACTCAAGTGTTTAGGACTTCCCTCAAAGTGTTTACAATGGTGAGAATCTCCACAAATGGAGTTTACAACAAACTATGACAAATGGGCATGAAAGCCTCTTTCTAATCCTACCTCAACAAGCTAATCTGACAGTTAAATGTATGATATGAAGCTCTTGAATGATGCTTGAGTGTTGTAGGAGACTTGTGGGGGATGATTAGTCTTCAATTTTGAGCTTGAGAGTATTTATAGGAGTGAAGGAATCACTTCCGGTCAAATAACGGCTCTATTTTTCTTCCTGTTAAGAGGTTTTAAGTTGAGGTTCGAAGTTGAAGGTTGAGTTAGAAGCTTCACAATTTTTCAGCCAGTAGCCTAAAAGGCTGTCTAGAGCCTGTCTAGGCTCAGGTTAGAAGCTTCACACATTTTCTCCTTTTGGATTCGAGTTCAGGCTTCGACACTTTGTAGTTTTTGAAATCTTTTCTCCAATGGCTAGGAGTTTTGGCGTGGAGTGAAATTATTGCATTTGGCGCATTCTTTGTTTTCCTTAGCTTCGAGCTCAAGACCCTGTCGACGGTCGACTTCGTTTCTTCAATTAATTTCAACCCGAGAGCTTGACAGTTGTCAAGTTGATGTGAACTCCCCCAGCTCAAGTGGATCCACAAGATAGCGCAGAGAGTGCAGCTAAGGTTCGAGTGCTACATCGAGGGCCGCCAATGCTCCATGATCCAAGTCCATATCAGAGAGATCCATTTGTTGATATAGTTGGGCCAATAACTCGCAAAAGAACTTCAAAGCTCAAAGTAGACCTTGCAAACTTTTTTCAAATGTGTGCTACAGAAGCCCAGCTCATATACAACTCCAATGAACTCAATGAGAAAGAAAGGAAGCTTACAAGAGTTACCCTACTCTCGATCCAAGTGGAAATGGTGAATACTAATCCTTCCAGTTGAGGAAATGGTGAATACTAATCCTTCCAGTTGAGGAAATGGTGGAAATGGTATTTCCAAGTTGTGGAAATGGTGGAAATGATATTTATAAGCTAAGGAAATGGTGGAAATGGTAACTACTAGTCTTTCCAGTGAAGAAATTGAGATTTCATAAAGCTTGAAGAATTTTGGAAGTGAAATGTTTTTGAGTTTCCAAAATGATACCGGAAACTTCCTACATCTATATAATCATGCTACATCTATTTGGGTCAAATTCCCTCAAGTCCATTTGTGAGACCTTAGATCCACCACCGAATGCCTGTCTAGTTCGCAACAGGACTCAGAATTGGCAGAACATGATAATATTTTTTCATTTATTATAATAAGGTAAAACTTACACAGCCCTATAGTACATGAGTTATCAGAATATGAGCCTGTCTAAACAATCCCGCCTTCTAGTCGTATCCAAAATTTTTCAACTCCGGGTAATCCTAAAGAGCATAATCATCTTCGTACCAAAGATCTGTAATACAATTCTGAAAATAGAAAACAGGAAAATAGGAAAATGGAATGAGCCTTTGCCCAATGAGAGTTCACAGTTTTTGCAAACATTTACTGAGTTGCAAATATTACCCATGCATACAATTCAAGCATATCCTAACATGTAGCATTCATGACTCATGCGGGATTTATAGAACATATAGTGAGAATGAAGGGCAGTCGTTTAAAGGTCTATATGAACAGTAAATGAACTAGCCAGTTCACCTCGCGGGCATATCATAACATTTCATATCATGTCATATCATATCATAGGTACCATATTCTCCACACCGCCATACTTGAGTTAGAAATGATAATCTCGAGATTATGAACGCAAATGATTCAAACGACCAGGCCCAATACCGACTCTTGGAATCAACTGTATATCATATAATGGATCAAGACTCAACTCATGAACATGTAACAGTTCCAATGTACAAAGAAAGCACATCTGAATCCATACACATATATTTGTATTCCAGCCAGTAAGTAAACACAACTGGCCATTTCAAAACAAAATATATTTCAAGCATTTTTTGCAAATAATTGAAAACATGCCGCAAACAAGATTCGGTGCAGTTCAATTATTAATTGCATTAAAACGGAATCCATTTTCAGTGATAAACTCACCTCAGTCTGAAGATACACGCTCACGTACTAGCTATCTAACAGATATACATATATTTCATATTTCGGCAATTCAGTACTATTTCTAACTAATAGAATTCTAATTTCTAACTTATTTTTCTAAATAAGGGCATAACAGTAATTTACTTATTTTTCCATTTAAAATATATATCTAGAAAATAAGTATTCTAAAAACTATCTAACTTGAAAATAACTACAAAAATGTAATAATTATAACTTTAAAGAAAATATAAACATTATGCTGAAAAACTGAATTTTAAAGAATCTTTAAACATTATTTCTACATTATTTCGTAAATAGTCCAAAATTGGACAAAACTTATAAAATTAAAACAATCGTTAAATAACTTTACAAAAATTTTATAAAATGATTTATAACAAAATAACTAAAAGAAATCAAAATATTGCAAAAAATCAATTTCCTTCTTTCGGATCGGTTTTACCCAATTTCCAATCGGCTAAAATAGGTCCAATATTTACAAAATAGTCCCTAATTAATTTTCAAAACAATTCTAACTGAAAGAAATTATACATAATTTTAGGAAAATTTTGAAAATTAATATTTTATAGTCCAATCAGTTTTTCCCGATTGAGAATCAGTCAAAGCCGGTGGGAATCGGTTTTAACAGATTCTCAATCGGTTAAAACCATTTAAAATGGTTTTACCTATTTTTCCAATTGGTTTCTCAATTCTCTTTGGGCATGAATCGGTTTTCCCTGATTCCAAATCGATTAAAACCGATTCGTGCCCAGAAGACCTCATTTCCAAGTTTTCTTCGGGTTTTGCTAAAAAAATTCTAAAAATTCATTTTTCTTATTTTCTTTTTCCCGAAATCAACTCTAGAATATCCATGCATCCTTTCTAACATTTCCTAGCCAAAAATCCATAATAACAACAAGATCTAAACTTAAAAATTCTTAGAAATTCCTAAAGTTTTAAAATATGCATTATTTTTCCAAAATCAACCGAAATTATACGTTGAATTTCTTACTGTTACATTCCAAATCCTTCCTAGCACAGAATCCATGATTGTGGAATCAATTCCTAGCTCCAAGAATTTGATTTCCAAGCTTTTCTCCTTCCTTTTCTCCTTCTCCTTCTCTTTCTACTTTCCTCTAACTTTTCTCTAGTTTAGTTTGATTTTGGCAGAGCTTGGGCATGGTGTAGGTGAAGAGAAATAACTAGGGAGGGGGTATTAATAGGCACAAAGGCCTAATGGGATAAACAGCCCGTTCTTATCTCGAAATTTTTTTTTTTTTTTTTCAAATCCAGGCCCGAATCGGTTTTACCTGATCGGGAATCGGTTATAACCGATTGTAATCGGTTTTTCCCACTCTTAAATCGATTTTTCCCAATTTATTCCCTTTCCGATCGGTTGTGACCTTTTCCCAATCGGTTACAACCGATTGAAGGGTGGTTAGATCTGTTTTTTTCACTTTATAAAATTGGGTCTACCCGTTTTAAAATCGGTAGAAACGTTTCGGGATGCGATGGGATTCGGTTTTGCCCGATTCCAAATTGGTACAACTGATTCCTTACCTCCAAGAATCAGTTTTACCCGTTTCCAATCGGGTAAAACTCTTTGGCTTATTTATTTAATTGGTTTTACCCGTTTAGAATCGGGTAAAACCGTTTATAACCCTTGATCAATCGGTTTTACCCGATTCCAAATCAGCTAAAACCAATTGGTCCCTTTTATTTTTATTTTTATTTTCTATTATTTTCTAATTTCTTTATTCTTACTATTTAATCGCTTTATTACTTAAACATAATTCTAACATTATTCCTAATACATACAACCCTAATAAACATTAAAATTCCATAATTCCTAAATCATAATATTTATATTATGAATCAAATTAATTCACATAAATAAAAACTTGAAATTGAATTAAGAAAATTCTTTTGAAATACAATATTTTTTAAATTTTACTTAAAGAAAATAGTTTTAGATTAAAATTCTTTTAAAATAGATTCCTATGTTCATAAAAATATTTTAAATACCTCGATATATTGTGGAGGTGAATTTAGATGCTAAAATCTTCCAGGGTCTCACACCATTCACTTAAATTCGGCCAAGTCCAACAAGCTCCCAAGGAAGCCCATGCGCAACTAGTGTAGGGTTTTACTTAAAGTTTTAGGATTTTAGAGTAATTAAGGTATTGTGCATGTTACCTAATTCTCCACATAGTTTTCCTCTTTTCTTTTTCTCCTTTATTTTTTCTGGTTTTCCCTTTTCCTTTGAGGTAAAAATCCAAATTTCTCTTTTTGTTTTCTTTGAGAATTCCGTGCATTGCCTTCTCTTTGTGCAGCAGAAATTTCTTGTTTCCATTAACTTAGTTCCTTTAAGTTTTTGGCAAGAAATCAATCTCTTGATTGATTTCCACTTTTGGTATTTTCCTTGTATTTTTGCACCCTATACCTATAAATGGGGGTGCATACCTTCATTATTTTTTATGATTAATTGAATGAAAGTTTATACTTTATTATTCACTCATCTTTATTTTGGCTTAAGTAATTTGCATGATTGTAATTGCTAAAGTACACGAATTATAGGCTAATTAGATAATTGCTCTATCAATTTCATGCTTTGTTTAACGTTTCGAATTCATCACTTGGTTCGAATTGTGTGTTTAATTTAACTTGTTAAATTTGTAGTCTACTAAATCCAAAGGTAAGGATTCTTGAGTTTAAGAGTTGTGTCTAGCAATCAGACTTTCCTCTGCAATTTTTCGCATTGAGTTCTTGTTTTTGCAAGTCGAGAGCAAGGGTTCACATCAATTGGTATCAGAGCCTTGGCTGTTTACTCGACAGGAGGAGGTTTGAGTAACCCAATCAACTCATAAGGTGTTTTTTTTTTTTTTTCTTTTAACTCTACTTTAAGTGCTGAATTTTGTGGAAAAGATTGCTCCTTTTTGAGAAATTTTTTTTTTCTTAACTCCAATTAATTTCGGTTTTGCTGTTATTTGAAATTTTTAAAACCAAAAGTAAAAGAACAAAAAAAAAAAAAAAGAAAAGCGAAAAGAGTTTGAAGAAAAGTGAAATTTTTGGGTTGTTCTGATTTTTGGGTTGTTTTGCGATTTTATCCCTGTTTTGCATAGTTGTGGTGAGTTTTGCTGCTGATGTTAAGCAGCTCACCTTTGTTGCAATTGTGACTAGTATGCCTATGCTTGATACATTAGTTTTGGATCCTTGAAAATATATTGGATTCTCGAAATTGTGCCGTAGTGCTGCCAAAATTTTTCTTAAAATTGCTTAAAGGGATTTTTGCATGCTTGTGTTTTTTGTGGGAACCATTAAGTAAAAATCATTTTCTCCAAGGTTTAAAGTGTCATTGCAAAGTTGATATGTTCGATTGCCGACACTACTCCCCACAGCACGACACTATAAAGCCAAAGAGAAATCTTTTCTTCATTGGAAATCTTCTTCTTTTTCAGTGAGTACAAAGTTGATAGTGTTCGATTGCCAACACTACTCCCCACAGCACTACACTGGAATTCTGAGGAATTTTTGAGCCACTAGGCTCTTGTTTTCAAAAAACTTGGATAATTGGTGGGAATTGGTTTCTTGATTACCTATTGGGAGGGTGATCACATCTTGGGTAGTTTAAGTACTTCCTAATTTGTTTCAAATATGCTAATTGTTCTTGTTCTTCAATTGAATTGCCCTACTTTTATAGCCTTGTTAACCTTTTGTGCTACCTTGTACGCCTACTCTTAACAATATAGCTTGAATCTTGAATTTTAAGAGCTGCGTCTTGCAATCAGACTTTCCTTGGCAATTTTTTGCATTGAGTGCTTATTTTCGCAAGTCAAGATCAAGGGTTCACATCACGAGTGCTTGTCGATGTGTTCGAGTTCGGAATTTTCTGGGCAGATTTGAACTCGAGAGCCTGTAGAGGCCCGACTTAGAACATTTCTGGGCCGCTTGCTTCTTTCTTCTTTTGCTTGCGTTTCTTTGTTTTAACTCCGTTTTCTTCACCGTTTTTTTACGTTGGTCCCGTGAACTTTTCACTGCATTTTTTCACTTAGAATCAATCATTAAATTAAATCTCATGTTTGTTAATTCATCAATCAAAAAAAGGATTAAGACCACCCGGTCTAACAAAGGCGATTCTCGGTTCTAGCATTTATATGACTAGGCGATTCTCGATTCCAAAACTTCATATTCTTCTAGTTTCAAGTTTAAATTTTCCAAAAAATTTTGTTTTTTGTCTAATGCAATGACCTATGCTACTCGCACATCACCTCGCACGCTGGGATCTGATTCTCAATCCCTCTAGTCGGGTGGGTGCCCGCGGGTCTTTTGACCAGATCCCCCTAAAAACCGTACGTACGGGTCTCCCCGCATGCGGCTCGTGCCATTCAAGGTGGCCCAGCCCAGCATTCATTCGCAAATCCTTCCGGATCGGAGGTACTAGTTTTGGGATAGTTTTAACTCAGTCCTAGTTTTATTTTATTAGACCCGGTTGGTCTTTATTCTTATTTTGATTAATGAGTTAACAAATATGAGAATTAATTTAACGGTTCTTCTAAGTGAGAAAAGATAGGGAAATGTTTACGGAAGAACCAATGCAAAAAAATAGCAATGAAAAATGAGCTAAAACGAAGAAACGACAAGCAAATGAAGAAAGAAGAAAAATACGTCCTCAGCTGGGACCCACAGTTTTCCAAGTAATAAAATGTAAAGAAATGTTCACGGAAAAACCGACGCAAAAAAGGGCAATGAAAAATAAGCTAAAACAAAGAAACGACAAGCAAATGAAGAAAGGAGAAAAACGAGTCCCGAGCACATCCCTAGGTGGCACCCACGGTGTTTCTTAGTCATAAATTGAAGAGAAGAGTTCATGAGTGAACCAACTCAAAAAATGGTCAAGAAAACGGAGTTAAAATGAAGAAACGGCAAGCAAACGAAAAAAGATGTCAAATCAAGCCGACAAGGGGCTCACAGGGCCGCCCGGGGCAGCGCCGCACAGGTGCTTCAGGAAGCCACTTTTTTGCCCGTTTTTTGCACTCTTTCAAGGGGTTTCTCCTCCTATAAATACTCCCTCTTGAAAAACATCAATGACACATCTTCCCATCTGATTTCCAACATTTTCAAGTGTTCAAAAAGCTCTCAAAAAATCATTCAAAGTTCTAGCAAATTATTTCAAAGTTAGGCTAGAATAGAAAAACTTCATTGTAATTGTTAGCTATTTTTCATAGAATTATTTTCCTACTTTTTAAACACATTGAGGGAAGTCCTAAACACTTGATTAAGAGTTAGGCATCTTGTAAGTGAGGCAAAGTCCTAAACTCTTGATTAAGAGTTAGGCATGAAGTAAGAGGGAAGCAAGAAAAGAAGGAGAAGTCCTATCTCAAGGGGTTGAGGTTACGCATTTGTAAAAGTCCTAATTGCTAAGCAAGGGGAGTCCTGAGTGATGTGGACGGTTGTACACATGCGGATTAAGTTGCCAAGGACCTTGTGATTAAGTAGCAAGCTCGTATAATACTCCTTCTTACCCGAAAATTTAGAGAAACAAAAAGAACTTAACCTAAGCTAATTTGTTTTAGAATTTCGAACTAAGTGTAAGAAAAGAGTTTGAAACATGCGAATTAATTAGGTAGAGCAAGTAACCTAATTAGCTAAGTTTCATGCAATTATGTAAACTACAACATGCAAATACATAAAGCAATAAAGGGATGGTACTCAAAACACTAAGTTTTATGATCTGAATACTCTGAATTTTATTGATGGATTCGGCCCCTATTTATAGGTGAAGCAGCCGAAAAAGTCATGAGAAATAACAAGGAAAAAAAAGTAGAATTGGAAATTAACCAAGAGGTTAATTTCCTTTACAATACCAAACCCGGAAAGAAGGGGGTAATGGTAAAAAGATAAGGAAATTTTCGGTCACCTTATTCTTTAATGGTAGCCGAAATTTACAACCCAAAATAATAAGGAAAGAATAAAAATCCTACTCCCAAAAAGGAGATCAAGAAGGAACCCTTTTTGGAAACTAACTAAACGAGTAAAAAGAACCTTTAACTTAAAGAAACCCTAACTAATTAAAAGAACCCTAGCCCTTAATTAAGTGGCCGTGTGGGCTTTCCTTGTGGGCTGGCCGTGCGGCTTTCTTATGGGTTTCCTTGGGCTGGCCGAAACTTGTGGGCTGGTCTCCATGAGTTTGGGTCGGCCCAACTTGATGTCGCATTCTGAGAAATGTAGGGAACTTCAAGAAATGTTTCTTTAAAGTCCAAGAACCTTCCGGCATCTTCAAGAACTTCAAGAAACAGCCTTCTTCTTTATTGAGGATTGGAGAATTGCGCCTCTTCTTCAAGAATGGTTAGAAGAGTTGCAATTTGAACCTTTCCGTCTTTCTGCTCCAAAGCGTTTGCTTCTACTATCAACTGAGCATCCTGATGGCGAGCTTGGACAAGGTTGTTGAGTGCATCTCGAACCTTCTTCGCTCTGCTTCGGGTCTTCGGCCCAGTGATGTCTACAAGTGGATCCCTCTGATATGGACTTGGATCCTAAAGCATTGTTGGACCTCGATGTAGAACTCGAACCTCCTCAGCTTCTCCGGAATCACTTGCATCTTGACTTGTTGCTGGCGTGTGGATGCCCTCATCACTGAGTAAGACCTAAAATCCTTGAGGAAGGATAGGGCAAAAGATCCATTGCTAGCCTTAGGCAAGGGAGTCTTAATTCAAGAGTTTGGATTAAGCAAAGGGGTAAAGTCCTAAGTCTAGAGCTAGATTAGGCAAGGAAAAAGTCTTAGTCTCTTGAGAAAGAGTTAAGCAAGTGTAAGGGATTGAAACACTCATTTAGTTGTTTGCTAGAGGATTAGGAATCTCAAGTTGTAGAACTTGGGGAGTGGAGTAGGATTCAAGGGGAAATCTAGTTTTAAATTTGGTGTGTCTTGCTTCTTGTTTATTTGCTTTCATGTTTTGCAAATCACTAATCACACACCTCACTTAGAAATCTAGTTTTAAATTGGTTTTAAAACTTGTCTTTGAACATTGTTTTTCAAAGTTCTTTGTAGAAGAAATATTTTTAAAGGGTCAAGAACCTAATTCACCCCTTCCCCCTCTTAGTTTCTTCTTAGGTTGCTAATTAAACTTGGGATTTCAGATTTAAACCGTTCAAAGACATACATCAAAACCCTACCATACAGACTAGATCTAGGAATAATTGTCATTCAAAATGAACTAATTAAACTTATTAAAAGTGGCTTCGAACAAGGCTCAGAACACATATTCTTAAACATGCAACTTTCGTAACTTTTTGAAATTTTGATTCCATATCGGAAGCAATATTAACTGTTTAACACTAGAGGCAAAAATCCTAGATGATTTTAACATACAAGTAATACATTAATAGCCTATGAGCATGCTTTCTATTGACTCCACTTGCAAGCCCGTTTACTTTTTACCCCTGTTTTCTAAAACTAATATTCATACTTTCTGATTTCGACCATAGACCACAAATTAACACTTTCCTTGAAATCCTAAGATTACCATGAACTAGGAAGAACTCAACGGCAGTGACAACTTGGCGGGGCAGTTATTAGGGTTCTCAGGTTGCCTCCTTTAATATTTTTTTCATTTCTTGATTAAGTGGGTAAAGGTTTAATTTCGATATTAATGATTTATTTATAGAGAGCTATTAGTGTTAGGGCTTAATATTATAGATGGCCTGCAGATATCCGACAGGAAAGTGAGATGTAATCCTCTCCTGGTGCGTTTGGAGTTACCTTCATTTTGAAAAAAAATTGTTCGATTTAGCAGTTGGTTGCTATATTATGTATGTGCGAAAATATTGTTTAGTTGCTACTAGAGAGATTTATCTTCAATAGTAGCATTAAAACAGTGAATTCGTTTTGCACAAATGGTGCAACTAGCTGTCGGAATGTTTATTGGCTAATCTGTCATTAGTTTTTGAGTTATAGGCTCATTATTTCTTGCAAAACTTGATATATGTAAGTGTTCAAGGGTTATTTGACCTGCTTGTATGATGATTAAATCTATTCAGTTTATTAACATTATATTCTACTTATTTCTGGAGGAAAAAAAAATAGAAAAGAGAGGCTTTCGACGTTGAAACAGGGTCTCGAAAGTTGCCTTTTGAACCTTTGCTTCCAGCGGCCAGTTGCTTTTCAAGTTTGTGTGCACTGACTAGCTATTTTGATGCCGGACTCGATCTCAACTTGGTTTCGTAACATTACTTCACCTAAGTAATGTTTCAGTTCAACTTTAAAATCCAGATTCAAGATTCTCCCCTTTCATAGTTGAAAAGGCTTTGAACTCAATTTCGGCATCCAAAGTGGTCTCGTGAGCAAGGGTAGAACCAATTGAGGTGGGGGTAGGGGAGTTTGCAACCTCATCTCCACCCTTATTAGCGGTATATATTTAATTACAAAAGAAGAGCAAATTATATGACTGACCATTAAACTATTGCCCGTACCCACTTTTAGCCACTAAACTACTTTTTGCCTACGTTTGGCCACTAAACTATTGCCCGTCCAGTTTTGGCCACTAAATATTTTTTGCCTATTTTTAGCCACTAAACTAGTGTTTGTGTCTACTTTTGACCACTAAACTAGTAGAAGTTGTCACTAATAGCCATTCCGTAGGAGATTTCATCAAATCTTTATTTACCCCTATTTTCTAAATTTATCATTTAAAATTTGCATATTATTTGAATCACATCTTCATTTTAATTTTGATTGTCAACTTCATTTATTAATATTATATCATTTTATAGTGACATCTAGAATCAAATATGTGATTCTCATATCATTTTATAATTTTTCAAGATTTAACATAATTTCAAAAATAAAATTAAAAAATGAATAATAAATGAGATCACTGTCTATATTTATGTTAGGAATCGAATGCTAAAAATTAAAATTAAAGACAAATAACATTCAAGAAGTTAAAGAATAATTTGTCATATGTTTATAAATACAAATAAAGAGATCGAGGAAAAAATATAAATAATAATTGTTTGTGAGTGATCGATGTTAAAAAAAACATTGGTGCATATATCTAAGCACTTTAAAGATTATTAGGGTTTTGGGAACATTAAAGATTACGGAGTAAATAAAGATTTGATCGAAACTTCTAACGGAGTAGTCGTCATTAGTGGCAACTTCTAATAGTTTAGTGGCCACTAGTGGGCAAAAAATTATTTAGTGGCCAAAAGTGGACAGAAGCAATAGTTAAATAGACAAAAATAGGCATAAGCAATAGTTTACTAGCCAAAAGCAGGTAAAAATAGTTTAATGACCAAAAGTGGACATAAACAATAGTTTAATAATCATTCAAATAATTTACCCAAAAAAAATGTATATATTTATCTGTAAACAAATTTTATTTATATGTTGAACTCCTATCATATTTTTTTCTGGTTACTCCACTGATGGTGAGTGGTGTCGAACAAATGAGAATCTATTAGATTATGCATCTTGAAAAATATCACTTAAAGAAAAAAGAAAAAACGAACACTCAAAACAATCGAATAGAATATCACTTTGAAGGTTTGAATTAAAATTTGAATTATATATATATGTGTGGTAGTTACTACAGTTCCTCACTATACAAGAAAGTATAAAGCTGTATGGCATGCCAAAACATAAAAAAAAACAAAAAAAAAAACAAAAAGAAAGAAGTAAAAGGAGAAAAGAAAAGTCTGCAGGGCATGCACTTCTTTTCTCGCATTGCCTTCTAAATCCTATAACAGAGGAGTGGTCGCAGATCCTGATTCCAAATTTAAGCTTTCGTCTGTTATCTCTTCTTTTGCCTTCCCCCATACGCACAGATAAAAGCCAACTGATATTATAATTGCTCCAATCACGCTGCAAATTGAGTATTGTTAACAACTTATCTGTAGTAAAATGGATATACAACTAAACAGAAGAATAGTCTCTAAAGGTACTTTCTTGAAAAGTTCATTCACAAATTTCATTCATGTGAAAAGACTGGAAACCCATACCTCCCAAGATAGAGGGAATCACCAAGGAAAATGACACTCATGATTGCTGCAGTGACAATAGACAGTGGTGTAAATAGAGCAACGTATACAGGTCCCTTTAGATGTAGACCCCAGGTGAGAAGAGATGTGGCAAAAGAGATCCCAAATAGTCCCTGACCAAATTCAGGAATGTAGTCAGAAACCGCAACAGAATATTTTGTGGTGAAACTCATAAAAAGACCAAACCCATCTTGATCTGCACTTACGGAATAGAGTATTGCGTATAACGTCATTTCAGAGCTTATTTTCCATACGTAATGTGGTTCTGATATCAAAGTAACAGGTGCAGCAATAACAGCCACACATAAGTTGAATAGAGACACTAAAATCATCTCTGGAAATGTCTGGACAGCTTGAGTCTGCATAATAATGAGGTTATGAGTCATGGAAAAGTGTTGAGTTCTAGTGAATTCAGCAACATATGAAAGAAACTTCATGCAATGCAATTACGAAAGATACAGATTGTACCTGAACTATGTACCAAAGAGAGCAAAAAATGTAGTTTCCCATCAGAAGAAGACCGCCAATAACCCAATTGCTGTGTGCAGAATCTAGAGGTTGATTTGATAAAGCAGACCCCTTGTGGATCCTTACGACTGCTGGTCCCTCGTATAATACCACCACCAATGCTCCCGACATTGAAAGTATTGTACCCAGAATTTTGGCCCAACAGCTTAAACTGTTTATATCCACCCTTTCCATCCTTAAATAGGAAAAAAAACCAAAACTTTAGCAAGACCAAATATTGTAAGCTCAAATATATTAAAGTAATAATAACAAAAAATCTGAACTTGAGTGCAGTGAACAATTCTTGCTTTCCACTAATTCTTTGCTGATGTTTTTGAAGATAGATGTGCTCAATTTTGAACCTTTAAGGGACTATAGTTGCCTGCTTAATTTTGTCCAATCTCCTAAACTTCGGATTAGCACACAATTATTCAACTATATAAATAATAACAATAATCATAAGTATGATTTCATTATACAATAATAAAACAGCATTAGATATCTCATTATATTACATAATGGATTCTCAAAATTTGAACCAAGGGTTACAATCAAAACGGTGCCAATAATTACCACGTAACATTAATAAATATAAGAATTCTTCTAGATATGATGACATTAGTGGCTCATTTTGATTTAGAGAGGCAACAAATAGCCGCTAAAAAAATTTTCTCAATCGGAATCAACTTGAGGGATCTTTCAATCAAGAAAAAGTGTTAAATTGTTTGCAGTAACAAAGCTATCTGACTGACAGATGCTCACAGTGAAATGATATATTAAATTTCAAAACGTTCTCTGTTTATTTGGTTTTCAAAAAAACGGTTGCTGATTGGTTCGATTGAACCTTACACAACTAGGTGCAAAATTATTTCTTGGTTCACATGCAACATTGATATGAGATTCTTGTAATGCGCAACCTTTTCTAGTTTTTTTTACAGCTTAATGAGGCTTTTACTATAGATTGTTCTCTACTGCATCCTGTCAAGTTCAACTTAACATCAAATGGAAATCTTGTCCATACTGGAGTGGAGGAATTGCCAGTTATTCTCAAGGTAAATGTTTTCTTGGTTTCATTCTGTAGATAATCATACTAGGCTACATGCAGAATAAAATGCCCTAAATTCAATTCTATAGAAAAAGATACTAAATTCCTATTGAAACAAGTTAGGTTATATTACTTCTCATTACATGATTGAACAACTGGGGGTTAATACCGCCAATTGATTCTTTTCTCGTGCTTAGAGAAGCAAATAAATTGGCTGCTCATAGCCAATCATGATCTGTTCTTACCAGTATATAGGACTCATCAGAAATTTTAAGAGGTACCCTACCTAGTTAAAAGTGCTTAAATCTAGACAGGTTATGAGTTTCTATTTTTAGTTCACATGGTAGGGAATCATTGCTGAAACCCCAAACACTGTGAGTGGCTTTTCATAAAAAATGATAAGCTGTGCTGATATGTCAGCTGCTCCTAGCCAATCATGATCTGTTCGCACTAGTTTTATTGTACTGTCATAAAGTTCTTTAAATCTATAAAGGTCTGAGTTTCCATTTTGCAATTCCCGTACTGTACTTGGGAACGAATCATTGCTCAAACTGCAATCATTTCAAGTGTATGTGTTCATAAAATGGTATCCTATTCAACAAAATCAGAACATTTCAATGGGGAGTAATTAAAGAGAGCACAAGTTAATCAAGCAAAAAAGTTCATGCTCTATGGCATGACCAGTCATATTGAATTGGGACATAGCCCTACTTTCATAGGATATGCTACATTTCTGAACCATTCACGCTAACTAAAACTGGTGCTTATTTAAAGAGAATAACTTGTTTACAGCTATCACAATTCTGCCAATAGAAAAATAAAGATGATGATTAGTCTAACAAAACATTGACTAAATTGATCCAGAACTAATCCACTACTACATTCACACCTTAATTGGCATTATTTTTCTTTTTCTAGTTAAGTAGTATTCTGTTCTTACTGCCTACATCATTCTTTTATCTTCAATTCATCACACAAGAGCTTAAACAGGATGTAAATCTAGTGTGTTTACAGTCTTTCTTATTAAGATAAGGATTAAGATCGTGCTCCAAGAATTGGGTATTCGAATAAGCTAAATTCAATATCAGGAATACCAATTTCTTATTGTTGGCCAAGGTCTCTATAATAGCCTTAACCAACATCATAAACATCACTCTCTCAAAATCCAACCTTTTAACTTACAATGCACAAAAAGATTAACAAAAAAAAAAAAAAAAGGAAAACATAAATAAATAAACAATTAGAGAAGAAAATAACCTGAACAGAACAGCCAGTGCGAAAGTAAATGCAGGGGTGAGATTGCTCATAGCGGAAGCCATAGTAGGAGAACTGTGCTCAATCCCCTTATACCCGAGCATCTGACCCGAATATCTAGCAGGAAACAATAATTCTCTAAGACTCAACCAAATTAGAACCTAAAAAATTCACAAAAGCACACGAAAGTTGGTGATTTCTAGCTCCAATTGATGGAAGATTCTGTAGTACTAATCCATTACCCGAGAAACCCAAGAAGAATAAGTCTGACGACGATCTCCCAATTGAACCGCGGCAACTTCTTTCTGCAGAAAGAATATTCAATTTCAACCTTTTGGGGGGAAGGGGAAACGCACGATTATAATTCCCATGAACGAAATGGAGATAAGAGAAGGGGCAAATCAAAACCTTTCAAAAATAAAGGAAAACGGCAGGAGAACGAGCGCCCCCAAAGCATAGGAGTAGAACACGTAGACCATAGAGTTCATTCCTTCGGTGGAGGCTTTCTTGAACAATATGTTCATTCCCACTTGGCCACACTGCAACAGTGACATCACCGTAAATGGCAGCACTTCTCCATAGCAAATTCTTCGGCTACCCATCTTCATCTCGATCATTCTTCCCAACTGCTGAGTGTTCTGGTGTTAGTTTAATCAAACTCCCTCGCCCAATTTCCTGTACTCGCCTTCCATAGTTTGAATGGTCCCCCTTGGTTTTGATGTTAATTTAATTGGTTTTGATGTTAATTTAAGCTTGAATCCAAATTTTGGTCACGCTAATTTGTAAATATTCACGTTTTAGTTATAATACTTTTTTAATTATTTGTTTAATCATCATACTTTTATTTTGAAAAAATAATATTTTTGGTACTAAAAATTTGTGTTATTTACAACCTTAATACTAAAAATTTACTCAGTTTCAAACTTCTACTTTATATTTATATTTTGTTGCATTTTTAGTATCAATACCTGCTATAGTAGGTTTTAAGTAGTCAAACCGAAATTAAAGATAATTTGGAATGCTTTACAAATTCTACAATTTTGTAAGGGATGAAAAGATATTTTTCTAATATTATTTTCAAAACATTTTCGCGATTTTTTTTCTCCCCAGTCGACGAACAAGTTTTCTTCCGACTAAGGAGAAAGAAAACAGCAAAAATATTTTAGAAATTATATTAGAAAAATTATATTTTTAGCCTCCACAAAATTATAGGATTATAAAATATTCTGAAATCACCGTTGACTTCGGTTTGACTACTAAAACCTGCTATAGCAGGTACTATTATTAAAAATGCAACAAAATATAAACATAAAGCACAAGTTTAAAACTGAGTCAACTTTTAGTACCAAAGTTGCAAACAGCCCAAACTTTTAGTACTAAAAATACCATTCTTTCCTTTTATTTTTGCACATTTTTTTGTCACTCTTTTAAAGTCGTTATTTAACTCACTTCCGTAGCATTTTAGCGAGGGCATTTTTGTCTTCACGTTTATTTCTTTTACTGTTTATCACTATAAGACCTAGAAAAGAAAAAAAAAACATACTATTTGCAGTAACCAAATTACTTTTTGCAGTAATATTTTACTATGAATAATCTATTTTGCCCTTTAGTTTTAAAAAATCTTTTTTTTTAAGAATTCCGCCCCCTATTTGCAGTAACATTGTTGAAAATACCGTTCACTTTGGGCGGTATTTTAGAAGAAAATACCGCCTGGCGGGTCAAAATACCGCCCGGCGGTATTTTCAAATACCGCCTTCACCCAAAATACCGCCGGCGCCCGGCGTATTTTGGCTCTAAAAAAATTTTAAGTTGGATCCGTGAAAACTGTACTTTGATTAATTTACCTTTGATATCACGTTATAAAAATATTAGAATTTGAGAAGAGAAGAAAAGAATATGAATAATGTATAGATTGTTTTTTTTTTTTTTGTTAAAAAACCAATTTTACATAAAAAAATATATATATACATTGTTTACTTACCATGTAATATGGATTGTTCTCGTGACTATTGGCCATAATTAGAGTGAAAATGATTTTTTTATTTTTTTAAAAATCTAAGGGACATTTTAAACATTTTAGAGTAAAATGTTACTGTAAATAGTAAATTGGTTACTGCAAATAACAATTCCGAAAAAAGAAAAAAAACACTCACCTCTCTCTTTCCTCCTTTACTTTTTCATTCTTCGTCAATTCAATCTTTTTCTAAAGAACTCAATTCAAAGAACTTGTTCCTCTCTAAATTGTGAATATGTGAAATAGATTAAATTCAAACCTCGATGCCACAACGGGAACGAGATTTCAGCTTGTAAAAGTTCAATCTTTTCCAATCGTTTTCACAGAAGTCTAACCTGTTGGGTTTTGAATTGGGGATCTTGAGGATTGACCATGAAGTACCACACCTCCCTCGACGGGATTCGCGCGCAGGCAAGCTTGAAGGTGGCGGAAGTAGCCGCCGATTTCTATCACTCGCAGATTGAAGAAAGGCAGAACGAGTTGGAAGTCGGCAGTCATGAAAGAATGTGCTCGAAAAGATCTTGGTTAAGCTCACTCAATTAGAGATTTACAGGGCTTTCGTCCTTTGATTTTTCACAACTTAATTACTTGATTTGGTTACAAAAATGTTGAATGCAAATGAGGAAGACAATGAACAGTTAATGGGTTGAGGTTTTTTTTTTATTTTTTATTTTGTTCTATTTATTTTCGTGAATTGTGGATTGCAATTGTCGGGTGGATTGCGGCTGGTCTTCATGAAGAAAGAAGAATAATCTTTGTTAGTTTTTCTTTTTTTTTTTTTTTTGGTGGTGAAGGGGGCTTATTGCAGTCTCCATTTTCTTTCAAGAAGTCAGCTTAGAAACAAAGCTTGAAACTCAAAAATTCTCCAATTTTCAGGTCTTGGTGTATTAAGTCCATATTAATCAGCCTTCATTCTTTTGTTTGAAAATATGCCAATTTGATATGACTATTTTAGCCAATTCTATGTTACTCTCATCCTTTTCTTTCATCAATGGCGGCAGCTGCCCAGAAAGATGGAGAGGGAGGAAGGAGGCTGAAAAAGTAAAAGAAATAGAGAGAGGGGGGGATGAAAAAGTAAAAGAGAAGAGGAGAGATAGAGAGAGCTTCCCATAAATGCTTCTGATACCAAAATGGAGAGAGAGGAGGCCATGGGGCTGAAAAAGTAAAAGATGAGAGAGAGAAGTGTGGGTGTTATTTTTACGGAATTATTATTTGCAACGGAAATGTTATTTACAGGCCACATAATACTAAATGTATGCCACATTTTTAAATGTTAGGGTGTGAAATGACCAAAATGCCCCTCCCCCTTATAAAGTAAAAAAAATTTTTTACTGGCCAAATATTCTCCTCGCCAACTTCGTCGACTTCCCAGCTGCTGCTTCTCGAGCTCACTGCTTCTTTCGTGCTTCTCTATTTCCGGCGACATCCCATCGGTGGTGGCAAGCTCCATTTCCGGCTCTCCATCCCGCTCTGTGCCGCGCCATTCCACTCTCCCGCCGACGGCGTTAATTAGGTCGGTGGTTTTGTTTTTCGTTTTTAAAATTTGTTCCAAATGTTGAAATTGAAGTGAATTGGTTGTTGTTTAGTTTATGGGCAAGGTTTTGAATGCATGTTTGCTGCGTTTTTCGGCCCTTTCGTGCATGATTGTTGTGCAATGTTCCAAGCATGTATGTTGGATGGGTAGTTGTTTTTGAAGGGAATGGAAATTTTGCGTTCAATCTTGAAGGGAAAGATTGCATTCTTTTGGTTGTGTAGTAATGTTGTTTAGTGGCTAAGTTGCGTTACCGGCTGTGGTGTTAACAAAGACTAGAGAAAATTCCGTCGTCGCGCGTCGGGAAAACGGTTCTCCAGGTGAACAACCCGGAAAATCGCTTCTTTCAAGCGATTATTTCTGAAAAAAATGCCTCCATGAGGCGCATGAGTCATGCGTTTTTTTGAAGAACAAACGCCTCATGGAGGCATTTTTTATGGAACATGCGCCTCAAGGAGGCGTTTTTTTTAGAAAAAAACGCCTCCTTGAGGCGTTTCTTCCAAATCTGTTTTATTTTTAAAATTTTTTACATTTAATATGTTGTTTGTTTCTGATTTTCTTTTAGTACAGATGGGGGACAGATTTAAAGGTAATATATTCCGTCGGACGGGAAAAAGATCCAAGTCCGGAAAGAGTAGTAATCCGGAACCATCCCGGGAGAGTGTTAATCCGGATAAATCCGGGGAGCATTTTATTCAAGAGTCGAAAAATGTCCCTCGTGTTCATCCAACGGCATCTGAGCGTTCGAGGAATGTGGTTGCACGATCGCGAGCATCTTCTGCGACTGGGAATGTAATTGCTCCAATAACTGAATACTCATTTCAACATTCCGTGTCTGGAAATGAGTACATTGGGGCGTCCTTTACAGAACAACCTTTCGCCCCACCTTTTTCAGATGTTGAAATGTCTCACGATGATGGTGACGGCGAGGGGGCTTATGGAAGAAGTGATGCTGAATGGGCTAATACAAGCAGCGAACCAAGTAGGAGAGCTGGGAAATGACTCATGGGCAGTGAGGCTAGGGCAGCGATTGCAGGGTGGAAGGAATACAGGGAGCTGGACCATCCGCTAGAAGGTGGTCCTGTAATCCCTGAGTTGCTCTTGAGTTTCAAAGGCCACACTGCCTACCACGTCTGGCATGGAGAGGTAATTCTATTAAATTGCGCACGTTTATATGTGATGTTCAATGAATTAGTATTTTGCTAATTATCTATGCTTCATTACTTATGATCAAAAATGTCATAATAAAGAAAGTTTGCACAGTTTAATTTTTTTTTTTTTTCAAAATAAATGCTTTAGAAATTGTATCCCCCTGGTTTTATTTCGTTGTTTACATTGTGTAGGAACGGGGGATACTGAAATGTCATAATGGGGCCGATCGATTGAAAAATTGGCCGGCCGATGATGAGATGAAAAAGCTTGTTGAGGGGTCCGGATTGGCCCATTTAGTACAGTGCATGCATGATGAGTTAGACGCCGCTTTGCTATGTGCATTTGTGGAGAGGTGGCATCCGGAGACCAACTCTTTTCACTTGCCATTCGGGGAGATGACAATAACATTGCATGATGTTGCATACATATTGTGCATTCCGTTGGGGGGTAGGCCCATTTATGGAAAAACAAAGACTACACAAATAGTAACAGATGTTGCAGCTGTGTTGGGGAAAGATGAAGTGAAAATGGATAAGCCTGGCTTTGTGAAGTTGACAAGCATTGAGGCGAATTGTGCTGGTAGATTTGACAAAGTTAATGCCGCCTCGGGTTATTTATTGTGGGTTTTAGGCATTTTCTTGTTTATGGACAAGTCTAAAACCCACGTCGCTGCGCAGTATTTAACTTTCCTTCGCGATATTGAGACAGTAAGTGATTACTCGTGGGACGCTGCCACATTGGCGTACTTATACCGCCAACTTGGGAAGGCGTCGAGGGCACATAGTGCACAGTTTTCTGCTTGTTTGACTTTGCTTTAGGTTTGTCACTGTACATGTTGCTTTCCTTATCATACTTTGATGTATTTCGTTACAAGATATGTACTGATTGTTCTTCTGTTCATTATTATTAGAGCTGGATATATGAATACTTCCCAACATTCAGCCCACCGAAGAAGCGGTCGTAGAATATTGGATGGCTTGCGGCAATGAAATGGCAAGTTGGTACTGGGAAGAAGCGTGTTGCAAAATATGATTTGGAAGCTTATAGGAGGGCCCTAGATGCACTGCAGCCGAACGAAGTAATATGTCCGTTTCTGTGTGATTACGAATAGTATTTTTATGTTATTGTACTACCTTTGGTGATTTATTTTAGAACCGGCCAGGTTAATTGAATACCATTTGAGCCCAATTCGGCATTGGTCCATAAAATCTCCTTGTATAGGGGCCTTATATATTGCGTTAACGTTGAAGAGCCCTATATGCCGGATCGGGTGTTAAGACAGTTCGGATACGCCCAACAAATTCCATTTCGTGTCTTGAAACCGAAGGAGTGCTACAGAGGCTCAGAGACAAAGAAGTGTGTCTGCAAGTACGTTGCTGATCTAAGTGGTTGGGAAATCTCTCATACAAGGCTTCTGCGAGATATGAAGAGGGCGGAGTATACTGACGAAGCAAGCGAGGATTACCTTGAGTACTTCCGGTCGCGTTCGCACATCCGTGTCAGTAGGGGTCCTGTCGAGAAATACACTCCTGATCCTACTCAGTTGTCCCTCAATGCAGTGAGTTTATGATGATGTTTTATTTTATTCTTACATATATTTGTCTTACTAGTTGCTGATTGTGATTGTCATTTTACTTGTTACAGCGACTTCAGTACTTAGCTTCTCGGGCAATCTATTTTCATCCAAGGGTTGAACACGCTGTCAACCCTGAGACACGTAGGCAGGCTATTGCAGAAGTTGCTTATCATTTGGAGGCCTTGATGCCAGGACTGGAAGAGCTTGCGCTACGACCTCCATTTCAGCCTTAGTGCATTGTATTCCTTATGTTTGGGTTATGTATCTTGTGATTTTAGTGTAATGCTGGATGATTGATTTTTTTTTTTTTTTTTTACTCCCCAATACAATATATATGTCGAATAGTGCCTTTTATTGGGTGTGCCGTCGATTGAATTATAGAAAAAAATTTAGTGATCCATTATGTGGTATGAACAGAGATTCAGGTGCTCATATACAGGGGAGACTCTGCCCAAATTTCATACCATTTAAATACAGTAGCACTGTTTTAGTGATAATTTTGCGTTCCCGGCTGTAGCTAACATTGTTGGGTTAAATGCGCCGTGGTTTTGGTATCAAATCGCATGAGTAATGCGACTGAAACCAAGAAAAAAGCCCGACTCAGGCGTTTTTATCTGAGAAAAACGCCTGAGAGAGGCGTTTTTATCCCAGAAAATCGCCTACCTCAGGCGATTTTCTCCAATAAAAACGCCTGAGGCAGGCGTATTTATTCCATTAAATCGCCTATCTCAGGCGATTGCACCCAAGAAAAACGCCTCACTCAGGCGTTTTTATTGAATAAAATTGCCTGAGGTAGGCGATTTTCTGGGATAAAAACGCCTTTCTCAGGCGTTTTTCTCAGATACAATCGCCTGAGTCAGGCGTTTTTCTTTGTTGATAGCACCTAATTCATCCAATTGTCACTTCAACAACAACTCACATTCCCAAACATCTGAAGTCCATAGCATCCCTAATCGCCTGAGGTAGGCGATTTTCTGGGATAAAAACGCCTCTCTCAGGCGTTTTTCTCAGATACAATCGCCTGAGTCAGGCGTTTTTCTTTGTTGATAGCACCTAATTCATCCAATTGTCACTTCAACAACAACTCACATTCCCAAACATCTGAAGTCCATAGCATCCCTAATCGCCTGAGGTAGGCGATTTTCTGGGATAAAAACGCCTCTCTCAGGCGTTTTTCTCAGATACAATCGCCTGAGTCAGGCGTTTTTCTTTGTTGACAGCACCTAATTTATCCAATTGTCACTTCAACAACAACCCACATTCCCAAACATTTGAAGTCCATAGCATCCCTAATACAATACTGCAATTTAACTTTGCTAAAGAAGTTAACTGACTTATTGTAATTCCCATCGGAATGTAATTGGCAATACAAACCTAACCACAATCATAAACTTTAGAAATAATTAGCAACATGACAAATATATTCTAAATATACTGTACATCTATATTTCAATACAAACACAACCGAGGATGCCATACATTTGAAATCACAAATACCTACACCCTAATCGATAACTATTGTAGGTTCCCTGTCTACATTACCTAAGCTAGCAACGTACAAGCTCTGATATCTATCCAATCGAGGTTTTAACCTGTCCTCCAAATCATCCATCATGTCGTCCTTATAGTGTCTCCACAACACACTGACTGGGGGCAACAGGATTTCACCTCTCGTCTCGAAACAAATGAAATGGTTGCCCCGGATATGTCCCATAGTGATATAAGTGTTCGGATCATCACATACACCGGACTCCCGCAATCGAAGTGGAAGGAAGGTGCAACACTCCGCTCCGTAAAAAGCGAATACCCTCTGGTACCTTGTGGCGACAAGTAGTCCAAATAGATAAGTATCGAACCAGAACTCCTCTGTTGCTGGACTTATGTGGTAATCCAACACTTTAAGGGCTTTATCGCACATAGCTTCACCGAGGACGCCAAACCATAATGAGGCATACGCGTGAAGTTCATGTAACATCTCCCGCTGGACTTGCGACCAAAGTGAGTCGTCACCATGTACGAATTTAGATATTACCCTGAAACCACAGTGTCGATCCCCCATTACATTTTTATAATCAACGACATAATCGAACACGAAGTGTTTAACCAAAGAAGGGAGGTTGAAAGGCCAGTTGAATTCGTTAGGAGTCATTCGAATACTCCTGGATGATGACCCACTTGACCTGCTATGACCTGCACATAGTATTTGAATGCATGAAACAATATATGCACCATAATAAATAATTGAAACAAAAACCAACTGCAAAGGATATGACAACTATATGTACCTCTGCCTCTTGATCTGTCTCTGCCTAGGCCGGCTTCCCTCTCACTGTGTCGAGTTGTTCCTCGGCCTTCCCCTATGTGGCCTTTGAATGGGATCTGCGAGGTCAATAATCTCTGGATGCAAAGTGCTATGCATGACACCCGCTACTCTATAAATGTCCGCAGTCAGACGCTGCGAGGCCTCCAATACATCTCATGCAGTCGACCTTGTACTGTCTGCCGTTCCTCATCGGTAGGCTTGTTTCCCTCATCCAAAGATAGGGTCCTCCAGAAGAGGTCCGCATCCAAGGGATCAATAGGTATGTAATTCCTGGCCATTTCAACCATCTGATGCGCACACGGCAAGCCATAACTAGTTCGCAGTTCACAACCACACATCTCACTATTCGCCCCATAGACTGCACCTCTCTTTTTGTATTCTTGTAACAGCAACAGTATGGCATCTTGCGAAACTCTGCCATTGATCCTACTATACAACATGTAATTGGCTTCACGGATTATTTTGCTCCGAGATGCCTCCATTTTACTACGTATCTCACCCAAATGCAACTTTATCATCTCATTTATGGCCAGAAATATTGTAAGAAATGAACCTCTATCAGTTTTAATGGCGCGTTTCAACATTGCGTGCGCACTCTCAGCCCTGCATATATAAAAGACGAACAAAAGTAATGCTTTACATAAGAGAATAATGTGTAATGGTTTCATATATATAACTGTAGGCAACAAAATTGAATAATTTCACATGTTGTTTGTGCGCCCTCCATAATGTTTTATCTCTTTAGTCCAGAATGAGACAAACTTGGTCCTGTGGGGATCCAACCAAGTATGGTGCAAATAATTAACCACGGACATCCACCGGCCTCTATATTTGGTCTCTATGATCTCCACAGCTTTCGTGAACTTTTCATACGTTAGAGCACTCATCACTCTTCTCCACCGTCCTTCAAACTCGTCTAATATATCTTTGTCCGTACACACAGTGAGTGCTTTCTTCTTCACATCCATGGCAATATGCCGTTTACACAGTAGTTGCTTAGACTCGGGAAAAACAACGTGCACAGCTTTCAGTAGAGCTGACTCTCTGTCCGTCATAACAACATGGGGATATGTCAATAGATCAAAAAGTTGCCTCAACCTAGTCATAGCCCAGAAATAAGTTGGATATGTCTTATCCCTCAAGAAAGCAAAGACAACATGTATGTATTGATCCGTCGGAACATGAGCGACTATCTGAAGAACAGGCATGTCATACCGGTTGGTCTTGTATGTCGTATCCATATACAAAACATACGGAAACGTACGAAGCAGACTAGGAATATCCGCATGGGCGAAGAACACGTTCTCAAGCGCGTTACGCTCATCTTCCGCTGTGTACCAATAGTAGTACCTGTAATCCTGCATCAGTTTCAAGAAGTATTGTATAGGACTTAAATCTCCCCTCTCTTCTCTTCTAACCTTTTCCATTTCGTTGTAAACCTGCCTGATACGTGTGACATTAGTCGCATTGTCATATCGCAGTTTTGACAGCATCTACTTTGGAGCCACATTTATCTTCATCATTTCTGAAATTTTCTCCTTTTCCTCTTCATTCAACTGGGACTACTTATGATGCCAATTTTTAACAAGGGGTAAGTCATGATTGTGGTGGTCTTTAATGACACTCAGCTTCCAGGTACCCCCACTAATTTCTTTTCTGATATTTTAAAGGGATAACCAGTCAGCTTGCTACTAGTGTTGTTACGGGATATTTTTCCTTCAACTGGGGGTGCTTTGCTTCTAACTTCCCCCGATCTATCACAACATATGTCAACTCTCCCTCTTCTCCCTTTGAGAGGCCCCTTCCACTTTTTAGAATAAGTAATTTTCGTATCAAACTGATGCTCCGCAGCTCTGACTTCAACCCAACCAATCAACTCAGCTCGAGTCGTGAACTCTTCCTCAGTCCTAAATACATCCGTGTAATCTTGACAGATTCGATCATCCAAAACGTGCGGACCCTGTCAAGCAAACCAATATGACATTAGAAATTCCCGCAATCGGGGTAAAAAATGGAGGAAGGCCATATAATCGCCTTTAGTGGGCGATTTTACAAAATAAAATTGCCCAAAAGGGGGCGATTATATGTGAGAGAATCGCCCGGGGGGGCGATTTTTTCAGAAAAAATCGCCAATGAGAGGCGATTTTTTCGGAAAAAAATCGCCAAAGGCCACCGATTTTATACTAAAAAATCGCTTAACAGTGGCAATTTTATAAGAAACAATTGCCCCACACTGGCGATTTTTTTCAATAAAATCGCCAGTGTGGGGCGATTGTTTCTTATAAAATCGGTGGCCTTTAGCGATTTTTTCAGAAACAATCTCCCAGGTGAGGCGCTTTTTTATGATACAATCGCCCGTCGTGGGCGATTCGCACCCAGTGACCCAAAAACATGAAAAAGGTGCTACCTTTAATCCATACAAATTGTAATGTCATATGTACCGTGTAATATAGATCTTCATTTGCATTTTCAGCCATGAAACTCAAGCAAAATTCGAATATTATACTTCAATGAATGTAGTGAATGTTGGGTGAGGGAAGAAACTGGAGAAGAAATGGGAGGAGGAATGTATGGATGTCTTGCTTGTGGGAAAGGAATGGATGAATAAGGTGGGTAAAGTTTGGTAAAAATGTTGGTAAATTTTTTTTTCTTAAGGTAAGTATCAAGGGTATTAAAGTCTTTTTACCACTTAAAATTTTTAAAAGTGTCCTGCATTTAGTAAAATGGTACCTGTAAATAATATGCCCCATTTGCAATAACATTTTTACTATTTACAGTAACATTTTTCTGTGAAAAGTCTATAATGCCCCTTAGGTCTTTAAAAAAAAAATTCATTTTCATTCTAATTATGGCCGATAGTCATGAGAACGATCCATATTAAATGATAAGTAAGCAATCTATACAATTTTTTAACGTAAAATTGGGTTTTTAACAAAAACAATTGTCTAGAATTGTTAGTTGCAATAACCAAGATTTTTTCAGATTCTTCATGTTCTTCATCTTCTTCTCTTCTTTTCTCAAATTCTAGTATGGTATCAAAGCCAACTTAATCCAATCATAACTTTTTTTGGCAAAATACCGCCAATGCTGGGGCGGTATTTGGCCAAAAATTCCGCCTCCTAGGGGCGGTATTTTGGCCAATCCTTTGTTTTTTTTTTTTTAGGGTTAGGATATTTTCTTCCAAAATCTCACCCCCTGTGGATCGTCCTCGTGACTATCGGCCATAATTATAGTGAAAATAAATTTTTTTTTAAGACCTAAGGGGAATTATAGACTTTTTACAGAAAAATGTTACCATAAATAGTAAAAATGTTACTGCAAATAGTATAGCCCTATTTTTATTTTTTTTTGCCTTTTAGCAATGACCAGTAAAAGAAATAAGCCTGAAGACAAAAATATCCTCGTTAAAAATGTTCTGGTAGTGTGTTTGAAACTAGATGAGCAACCCAAGAGGGGAGAGGTTAATTAGGTTGATCTAAAAAAAAATTCTAGGTTGTCAAAATAGTTTTGTGTTTGTGTAACTAGTGAGTGATAGAATGAAATTAAAGCCAGTAAGAAACACATACACACTTATAGTGGTTCAACTTTTCTTCCTCAAAAAAAGTCTACCTCCACTTCCAAGCTAATTGCTTGGTTTCCCTAACTCCCAAAAGATTCTCAAAGGTGAATATTAAACCCTATAAATTATCCCAAAGCAAACCTCCTAATTTACTCAAATTATAGGTAATCCTAGATAACCCCACGCTCAAACTCTTCCAATCCTCTTGAAAGAATTTAAGACTTGACCCTTTAATCCCCTTTTACAATGATAATAAGATAATGCTAGGCAACTAACTAACTATTACAAGTAACAGAGAGCTTTGAAAGTTTGATCACTTGGTAATTGACAATGAAAGATATTACACATGATGAGAGGTGGTTTGAGCTCTTAGACTTGTGGTATTTATGGGAGAGAAGTCAATTTGAAGGTAGGATATGTTTTCCCACTAAAAACAGGACAAACTCGTCACTTTCCCGCTACTTCAGCTTTTTGCTTCGAACCTGAGCTTCGATGTCGAGACTCGACTCCTTTGTAATTTTGAATTCTTTTCTCTAATGGATACATCATTTGGCGCGGAGTGTATTTAATTCTTTTTGGCGCACTCTCTGTTTTCTTCTTGCTTCGAAGTTGAGACCCATTCGAATGTCGATGTCGTCTCCATGACTCATTCTTCTTCTTTTTTGGACAGTGGGTTCAATGGCTGTCGGGTGCCTGTTGATTTAATTTAGTTCGGAGATTCTGGGTAGCTTCGATGTTGATATGGTCTCGTTGTTTGGAGTCGAGACTTTCTGGGAATTTGTTTTGACGTCGAGAGGATCTCGTGGCTTTACTGAAGCTTCAATTTTTTGAATAGTGTTTTGAATAGCTATCGAGTGGGCTTTGACCCAGTTTCGTCTGTCGACTTCGTGGCTTTCATTTTGATAGAATTCCTGCACTTTTTATGAGACCCCGTAATTTTTCATCCTAGGTTTAACCTTTCGGTTATATATTCATAAAACTATCTCCTTAAATTTAATTGTGTATAGTCATAAAGTTATATGACTTCCTTATGAGTGTTAATGTAATATTTTATTGTTCAAATTATAAATAGCTTAATTATTAATTTAAGGTTAGGATATTTTCTAAAGCGAAATCATCACTCAGTAGAATTACGACTTGAGCACAACTGAATAGAATTGAGATACTTAGTTAGGATCAAGTTTTGAACCATTAAGAGAATTAAAAATAGTTTATGTGTTTTAGAATTTATAAATATAGAAAACTAATTAATCGTATATTGGAGGAAATAAACTAATACAACTCTTGTTGTCGTATAAGAGTCGGCACAACAAACCGCTAGAAATTTAAACAAATTATTACTAAGTTATATATATATATATATATATATATATTGAATGTGAGGAAACAAGATAAACACTAGGATTAAAATAAAGGGTAAAGTACGAAACACCCTCTCATGTTTATATATATATATTTATTTATTTATTTATTTATTGAAAGTGAGGAAACAAGATAAACACTAGGATTAAAATAAAGGGTACGAAACACCCTCTCGTGGTTTGAAAAACATACCAATCACTCCCTCATGCTCTAAAAAGTTAACAGATACAAATTTAAACAAACCAAAAGCCCCCCTTTGGTTTGTTTAAATTTGTATCTGTTAACTTTTCCTTCATTTTTAACGGTCAAACTAAGGGGTCAACATTTTTTTAAAAATATTTTTATAAAATTACATATACATCCTTCATACAAATGATGAAATGACATTCTTACTCTTAATTAATACAAATATAAATTGCAGTTTAATCTAGAACTCATCTTCTTTCTTCTTTTTTTAAAGCTAATGAACCCATATCTCTTTTTCTTTTTCCTTCTTTCTTTTTCTTTCATTCTTCTTCATTCATCTTCCATGTTTCCTTTTCTTTCATTCTTCTTCGTTGATCTTCCATGTTTTATTCAATATTTAGTGATGGTTAAGTTTTATAAACTTTTTATAATTCATTCAAATCGGTTTTGATATTGGAAATAAATTAAATTTAGAAAACCTCTTATCATTTAAACTCTAGATTAGCATATTTGAGTTCCAACTAAACTGAACATCAAAGCGTCGCAGCAGCACCACCCCAGATGAAAATGTCACAGCAGCAGCACCCCAAACAAGAACATCATAGCAGTAGCACCCCAAATGAAATCATCACAGCAGCAGCACCCGAGTGAGCCGACGAACATGGATGCCAAAACTGCAGAATAATCAACAACAAAAACCAAGAATAATAATAATAAAAAATTTAATATATCGGACAACAATTTCACACAAACCTAAAAAAATAACAACAATAATTCAAGTTAAAATAATTAGAAAAAATTCAGTAAGCCAGTTCCATTGATTGAATACATAAAAATTCAGAATCAAAAATTAATAGATTCCACAAACAATATCATCTTCCTATCGCTTTTTTCCATACAGAAATTCGTCAACCCTCTATTTGATTAAACTACTGTATTTTTTGTTTGACAATTTCAAAGAGCTTACGAATTTCCATAACTTCATACTCCTGACCGACGATGTGTGCAGCTGGGTTTTCAAGTGGAAGGAGGTCGCCAAGATTGTGAGTTTGAAAGGGGTGTCGGCGGTAGCGGATGTTGGTGGTGATAGTCCGTACAAGCTTGAAGAGGTAGCCTTTTGCTCTTGGTGATGATGGCAATGGATGGTGACTGTTGTTTGATGAACAAATGATGCAGGCAAGTAGGATTTTAGAGGAAAGAGGTCATCAATGGTGGTGGGTTTTGACCGGGTGTCGGCGGCGGAAGATTTTGACAAGGGAAGAAGGCACTTTAGTTCGGTAGGATTAGGGCTCGAGAAAATGTAAAAATAAACAAATAATTAATCATAAGTTAGAATGACACAAATAACCCTTCCACTATTAAGTTTAATGGAGAAGTTAACTGATACAAACTTAAACAAACTAGAGGGGGGTTGTTCATAAGTTTTTAAAGCATGAGGGGGTGATTGGTATGTTTTCCAAACCACGAGGGGGTCTTTCGTACTTTACCCTAAAATAAAAGAAGAAGAAAACAAAAATGAAAGTGGTGAGACTTGATATCCAAGTCTCACACACAGTCCATATATATATATATATATGTATAGTTTTTTTTTTTTCAAAAATAACATCATTACAAAAACTATTTACCTAAATAACACTCTTTCAATTTTAATTCCCTTTATAATACTTTTCTTGCCACTTCTGATTCAGTGTTGCCAGTTGGACCAAAAAAATTGCCTAATCTCTTTCCTACTCATGTTACTCACGTTTCTGTACTCTCTAGCTCTTTCCATCACGCTTACCTCTCTCGCATCTTAAGATAGCATCTTCAATGTATAAGCTCAATGTTGAAGGATCTGCGCTCTTGACAAGTCGGGCTGGTGCTGGTTTTGTATACCGGAATGACCCTTGTAGATTCATTGGTCCTAACCAACTCCGTTGCTTTTGAGGCAGTAGCAACAGGGGTCCGACCCACTAAACTCTTCTTCTGTCCAAGTTCAATTCCTAGCTGGGTGAGTTCTAATCGAACAGATTTTAGTTAAGTCTTAGGTTGTTCAGGAATTTTTGCAAGCATCTTATATTGGAGATTTTCCAATAATTAGCTAAAGGAAGAAGCAAAAATAAAAGAGGAGCCAGCATGCAATGTCCTGTGCAAGTCGCACGGGACACCGAATGGTGTCCAGAAGCCAAGCTCAAGCTTAACTGAAGATGAGCGAGCACTCGTGCAAGTCGTACGCATGCTCGGACGAACTCCAGAAAGCTTCAGGAGCATTTCATTAACTTGTAAGAGCACTCGTACGAGTCGCACGAGTACTCTAACATGCTCCAATGAGTTTCTTCTTCCTGAAGAGTTGCATCTCTTTAAGAAAAGTGTGATTCCGAACTCTATTCTAATCTCATAAGTACTCTGACATGCTCCAATGAGTTTCTTCTTCCTGAAGAGTTGCATCTCTTTACGAAAAGTGTGATTCTGAACTCAATTTTGATCCGAATTTAGTTCCGTTTCTTTGTACCTTTTTGTAAGAGTTGTGGCTATTGAATGGAACTCTTTGGAGGTCTATAATTAGACTCCTTAGGAGGGATTTTTAAATAGAACAAAATCACTCCCACTTTACAAGTTTTTCTTGTTCTTTTCTCTCTTGTTATGTTTTGTTTAAGTCCGCATAGACTTACTACAAAAGACTTCATCTTATCACATAAGGATATTAGTTTTGGATATCTTTGCCCACCAAAGGGAACTAATAAAACCTAAAAGAAAGTGCATTTGTACGATTTGAAACAACATTTTCTTTTTACTATATCTTGTATTAGATTAGTGTTTACAGAATAAATTCTTGGTTTCTTTTTCGCTAGTCACTGTTGTGTTATCCGGAAGATTATATCTAATAATCTTTAGGTTTTATTAAACTTTTCAATGACTACCAATATGAAGGACTTGACATCATCCATCGTCAAGTTGGATCGGTTTGATGGAGGCCACTTTTTAAGATGCAAGAAAAAGATGCATCTTCATATTATTTGCTTGAACATTGCATATGTGTTGAAGACTCCTAAGCCACAGAAGGATGATGAGAAGACACAAGATCAGTCACACAAAAACTGAAGTAAAAGATAGACAATGAATTGTGCAAGGGGCACATCCTGAATGCAATAAGCGACAATCTGGTTGGCATGTACTATTCATTTCCTACGTCAAAGAAAGTTTGAGGCAATATGAAAGCAAGGTACACGTAGAAGAATTTTAACACTAAGAAATTCTTGTTATCTATATTCTCTAAACTTAATATGTTAGATAATATGCCTAAAATGCAACAGTTTGCTGAAATCAGAAAAATGATTAATCAGTTTGCACAACATGACGTGATTATTAAAGAATCGATTGTTTTAAATACTTTGATTGATAGATTACCCCCATCTTGGAATGATTTCAAAAGAGATCTCAAAAATGGAAAAAATGAGATCACTTTCAAAAGTCTTGCTTATTCTATTTGTGTTGAAGAAGAGTTAGAAATGTAGGAATGTTCTCAAAGAAATGAGAAATTGCATATTAATGACAAAGGCAATGAATAAGGAGTCAATGTCATTGAAGGACAAAAGAATAAGTCTAGAAAAAGGATCAAAGATGCTGAAGATCTTGGCAAAGGCAAAAAGAAGAAAGACAAGTGATTTCGTTGCAATGAAGTCGGACATTATAAATATGAGTGTCAATTGCTAAAAAAGCAAAAGAAATAGGAAAAATCCTCTAGGGACTTTCATATGGAAGCACTTGTGGCTAAGATGTCAAGCATTAGTTTTGATCAAAACTTGTCTTTAGGACAATGACAAGCATGTATTTGATATGAAGGGAGGAATTTATGTGAGCAAAATATTGTATGAAATGATAAAGTTGTGTTTTAGAAACATAAAAATTAATATGATATGCTGTGTTACATCATGCAGTAAATTATGATTGCATACTTTGGTTAATTATGTTATACATAATTTGGTTAATTCTAAAAAGTTGTATGAACCTGGTTGTAAAGTATTTTGCGTGCATATTTTGAAAGTAAGAGTACATGATTTGTTTAAATTATGTAAGTCGTTTGCCAGGCAATGTATATTTGAAAATATATGATCATTAGTAATGAGTGTGTAATGTATGATTTCCTTTGAAAATTAGGTTGATTCATGCATGGTTAATACTTCAAAATATAATGAGTGTCCTTATGATTAATTCTTAAACTTTCACTGTGCCTATTTGAAATCAGAATTGAATTAAGGAGTATATTATGTTTTGTATGAATAGGTAGCAATTTTAGGTAATTTGATACATATAAAATGTATGAAAAAATACCTAACATGATTACTTGCTCTGTTAAACTAGAATTGTTAATTGCATTGTTTTGCATTATTCTTAGTTTGTGTGAGATTTCCTATGTACTAAAATATGATTGTATGGAATTATGTGAAGCATGTTTATAGAAGTAACATGAACGTGTGTGCTCTATATGCTGCAAATGAATGGATGGTTGTTTTGATAATTAAGTTCATAATGTATAAATTTAAGTTATAAAGTTCCATGTTAATTTGTAAAGTACAAATTGTGTTGAGCTTTACTTATGCTATGAGTTTGTGAAATGTTCATTAAATAGGGTTTAGTGAAATGAAAAGATGCAATTCGATTGCTTGTTTAATCACATTAAAGAGATGATTCTTTTGGTAAGAAATTATCTAGATTGATGTACAAAACATCAATGGAAATGGATTAAAAGTCCATCTTAAATCACTATATGGTGGAATCTTAATCTATGAGATTAAGTAACCATTTGGAATAGTGATTTGAACACTCAATAAAGAGAGTTTGGTTAAACCAATTAGGCAAACCAAAGAATGGATTAAGGACTGATAGGAAAGCTGATCTTCTATTAAGAAACATGTCGTAGACCATTTAAAATAGAACCCTCAATTCATTGCTAGTTAAACTACTAGTTCTGAATTCAATGTAGCGAAAAGTACATTGTCTAAATGGTTGGACCACTACAATTTTAGTGTTATATGTGAAGCCCCGAATTTTTCAGAGCAAAATCATAGGGATAAAAATGGAAAAAATAAAAAAATTTTGGTTTAAATTATGTGTTGAGGTGAAACGTAACCCGCTTGCTTGAATGATTGTGTGCTTGTTATTTATCTAGGTTGTATGATAGACTCCTCTAGAAATATAAGGTGTAAAACGCGCCCATGGAGGGGAATAAAGGATAGAAAACATATGAGGAATGTTAGCTAGAAGGGTACATGAAAGGGGAAGTCAAACAGAGCAAGATCACGCAAAAACGGACCGAAAATGTCCCCCTGCGACCGTCGCAAGCCCCATCGCAGATGGGGCTGTGCGCAGCAGCGTGCCTCGCAACATGTGCCACATGCGCAGCACGTGCCTCGCAACACCGTGCACTAACGCGTCTCACAGCACCGCGAACCAACGCACCAGGCCAGGCGCGTGTGCTGTGCACGCGCCCGCTGCTCAGCAGTGGGAGTGTTCAAAATTCAAATTTGGATTGTATTTTCTCCAATCCAAATCTAAAAACAGCATAAGGGGAGCGTCTAAACTGAATAGAGAACCTCTAGAACAATTAAATGACCTAGATGTCCCCTACCTTTTTTTTCACAAAATTAAAAACCCTAGTCCGTAGCTGTCTTGAGGAGCAGCCACTGCCGCCACTGTCACTGGAGAACCGCCTCCACCGCTATGGATCGATAGCCCTGCATCCCCTGAACACATTCGTGGCAATTTTAGGGCAAGGGTGAGTCTAGAGTAGTGGAATAAACACCCCCCCCCCCCTCCCAAGTAGCACAAACACCCATGTTGAAAAAGCTTGAATTTCGCATATGGGTTTTATTTTTCTTTGTGAGATTTGTAAATCTTTGCATGAAAGGGGGTTCCATACTTATTTTTAATGATATAGGACTCATTGCATCTAGTGGGGTGTGGGGGGGGGGGGAGGGGGGGTGAGGAGACGAGATAATGGATTTGATGTGAACCCTTGATTCCAACTTGTGAAAACAAGAAATCAATGCAAAAAATTGCCAAAGAAAGTCTGATTGCAAGACACAGCTCTTAAAACTCAAGAATCCTTACCCTTGGATTCAGCAGACTACTAATTTAACAAGTTAAATTAAATACGCAATTCGAACCAAGTGATGAATTCTAGAGGCAAAACAAAGCATGCAATTAGATAGAGCAATTATCTAATTAGCCTATAGTTCCTGTACTTTAGCAATTAACAAGCATTCAAATTACTTAAGCGAAAATAAAGAAGAGTGAATAATAAAGTATAAACTTTCACTCAATTAATTACTGAAAAATAATAGGCATGCACCCCTATTTATAGGTATAGGGAGCACAAAATTCACAAGGAAAAATAAGGAAAGAAAACACACAATTGGAACTTAATCAAGAGATTAAGTAACTCACAAAAATCAGTAAGAAAAAGGAACTTACTTGCTGAAAAAGTAAAAGAAAATAAGGAAGAATTTTGGCTGCTATAAGGCAAGCAATGCACGAAATTCTCAAGAGAAAAAGGAAGGAAAAATTCAGATTTTACCCTAAAAGAAAAAGGAAAAATTGAAAAATAAAGGAGAAAAAGAAAAGTGGAAACTATGAAGAGAATTAGGTAACATGCACAAAACATTGATTCTCCTCCTAACCCTAACCCTAATTGCGAATTGCTTCTCCTTGAGTTGGGCTTGGGTTTGGCTGAACTTGGATGGAGTGGGCTTCAATGGATTCGGCCCAAATTGATGTAGCATGATGATGTAGATGTAGGAAGCTTCTGGAATCTTCTGGAAGCTTCTAGAATCATTTCAGAAGCTCCAAAAACATTTCACTTCTAAAATTCTTCAAACTTTATAAAATCTCCATTTCTTTACTGGAAAGACTTGTAGTTACCATTTCCACCATTTCCTTAACTCGTGAATACCATTTCCACCATTTACATAGCTTGGAAATACCATTTCCACTATTTCCTTAATTGGAAGGAGTAGTATTCACCATTTCCACCTTGATAGAGAGTAAGGTAACTCTTGTAAGCTTTCTTTCTTTGTCATTGAGTTCATTGGAGCTAGATATGAGGTGGGCTTCTTTAGCACACCTTTGAACAAAGTTTGCAAGGTCTACTTTGAGCTTTAAAGTCCTCTTGCGAGTCATTGGCCTAACTACATCAACGAACGGATCTCTCTAATATGGACTTGGATCGTAGAGCATTGGTTGGCCTCGATGAAGCACTCGAACCTCAGCTGCACTCTCTGCACCATCTTCTGGATATCCTTGAACTGGACTTGTCGATGAGCTAGGGCGTTCACATCAAGATTTTTATGAAAATTAAGATCTAGAATTAAAATCAGAAAATCCAGTGCATGATGCCATGTTTGGGGCTGCGTAAAAGGTCATTAGAGTGTTTAAATTTGGTGTCAAATTGTTTAGATTGTTAGAACTGATGTTAGTCTATAGATCTACGTTTTTTGGAATCGTCAAAATCCATTGGGAGATGCAAAAACGGTGGCCCTAAAAAGGCCACCTTGCAATGGCCAATCTGGGCTGCCGTCGGCCATAGAGGGCTGATGTTGCCCAGCCCATGCGTGTAGGCTATGCTTGCATGGCCACACCGTGCGCATGGCATGGCCGTCAAGCTAACTCATGCCAACCTTGACCGTTTGACCCCAACCTTGACCCGTTTGACCAAGACTTAACCCCTTTGACTCCACTTGACCTGTTTAACCCAACCTTGATCCGTTTGACCAACACTTGATCCCTTTGACTGCACTTGACTGGTTTGACCCCAACCTCAACCCATTTGACCAAGACTTGACCCCTTTGACTCCACTTGACCTGTTTGACCCGTTTGACCAAGACTTGACCCCTTTGACTTTGGGGTGACCCTAAAGTCCAAAGTCAACCCTAGTCGACCTGAAAAGCCAAAGTTGACTGAAAAAATCACACTTAACCCAAAAAGTCAAATTTGACCAGAAAAGTCAAAGGTTGACCGTAAAAGTCAATCGTAACCCGAAAAGCCAAAGTCAACCCTAATTGACCCAAAAGGTCAAACCTGCTTGGAAAGTCAACAACTTCTCCTTAACTAATAACTATGCCTCCGTTATCCACAGGAGCTGGTTGTTGACCAGAGTTGACACAAGTCCAACGACACACGTGCCTTTCAGAATTCCAGGTGAGGGATTACTCGCTAGCTTCCTAAGATTTAAACAAAATATCTGCATAGTACTTATGTGTATTTATATGTACTATTGTGTGTTTATTTTTGCAAACGAGGTTTCCTACGCATCATCGTTTGCTTATTTTCTTGATTGTGCTTGACGTGAAGTATGCGTGCTTATGCTACGTGCCTACCTGATGCTATGCCGTGCTTGTTACATACTCTGCTTAACATGACATGTCTACTTGCTTACGTGCCATTATGTGTGCCTGCAACGATGACCTAGCACGACCCACCAACCTAGAAGGACGGTAGACCGCTCGAGGTAAGTCGCACGTTATCTAGAATTGCATAATGCCTTTAGATATGTATGAAGCATGCTAGGGTATCTATGATCACCTTAGCATGAAATAGGTCAGAGACCTACTAGATAAGACTCGGGCTACGATTTTCTTGCATGACTTGACAAGTAGCCGCTTGCTCGTTAGGAAGGGCCTGTCTGTGAAAAACCGTGTCGCAGATAGCCGACACTCCTTTGTTATGAGAGGAACTCTTGATGGCCTAAAATGTGAAAGGGCTAGGATCCAAAACCATTACCGTCGAGCATACCTCTATTGTACAGCTGCCGCAGGGGCGATGTGCTTTGCAAACCATCAAGTACTCGAACAACTCGAACACGTGAATAGATTCTAACTTAGCTTTAGTAGAGAAGTCTTGTTTGTGAAATATGCTTTCTAGGAGTCTAGTGGCTAAATATGCGCATATGACTATCATATCTATGATGCCATGCTCGTTTTCCGTAATTTCCATGTACCGGACTATATACCTGATTTGCTTGACTTGCCTGATTTGCTGAACTTTGATTATCTGCACTCCCGATGTTATATGGTTATATATATATATATATATATATATATATACACACACATACCTATACAGATGGATGCATGAACTGTATACTTGATTTCCCAGCTTTTCTATAAAGACCTACGGTGGGATTTTCCACAAACCCCGAGGTCTCTCACTGAGCTTAAGCTCACCCCACTCCCTTCAAAATTTGATTACAAGGGTTTGACTCGCGTGCGGTAGATGGGCGTCCAGAATAACATCGATGGGTGCTTTGTAATAGCTTAGCTTATATACCCTGTTTGGGAGGATAATTTGGTCTAGGGGCGTCCTCGACAATTACATTATATTTCCGCTGCAATGAACTTCTTGAATTTTTAGAATAATCATAGCGATGTATGCTTCTCTCTGTTTTCTTCTGTATCGATTGTTGGGCTATAGCCCTATATGACGGTCCTAGACTGGCTCTCTTCTCCTCGCCGGGAATGATTTTTCTAGGCAGGGGGGATGAGTGTGGGGTGTCACATTATAACTCGCCAGTGAGTACAAGTTGAACTTGGAATTCTTAACAAGTCCAAGTTAATGCCAAATATGAGAAAGCAATAAAATGCTGGAAATTCTCATATGGAGGGGGCATTGAGACTTGCCTATATGAATGTATAATGAATACTCATAAAAGATTTTTGGTTAAATCTTGGAAACATTCATGAAGGGATTGAGGCACATAGTTGTTATGTGTTGCTTATAACATGTAGTAGAAAAGCGAACTTGTGTGTGATTACATTAACGCTTGTCAATGAACTGTTGGTTCAAAGCTTGTCTAGCAAATTAGTTCAACAAGTTTGCGGGATGTTTTCACTAAGGGTTTGGTTCAATCGAAAGACACCATAGCTAATGCATAAGTTATCAGGAAAGGTTCTTGACTTTGAGAGGAAGGCAATTTTCCAAATCATTGGAAAATGGCGGGGGATTGTTGGAGATTTTCCAATAATTAGCTAAATGAATAAGCAAAAATAAAAGAGTAGCCAGCATGCAATGTCCCGTACGACTCGCACGGGACATTGGATGGTGTCCAGAAGCCAAGCTCAAGCTTAACTGAAGACGAGCGAGCACTCGTGTGAGTCACACGAAGGACGAGCTTCAGCAGCTTGTGTGAGCACTCGGGCGAGTTGCACGTGTGCTTGGACGGACTCTAGAAAGCTTCATGAGCATTTCATTAACTTGTAAGAGCACTCCTACGACTCTGACATGCTCCAGTGAGTTTCTTCTTCCTGAAGAGTTGCATCTCTTTACAAAAAGTGTGATTCCGAACTCAATTCTTATCCGAATTCAGTTCCGTTTCTTCCTTTCTCTTTGTAAGAGTTGCGCCTATTGAATGGAACCATTTAGAGTCTATAAATAAACTTCTTAGGATGGATTTTAAAAGAGAACGAAATCACTCTCACTTTACAAGTTTTTCTTGCTCTTTTCTCGCTTGTTCTTGTATTGTTTAAGTCAGGGCAGACTTACTACAAAAGTTTTCATCTTATCCCATAAGGATATTAGTTCCAGATCTCTTTGCATACCAAAGGGAACTAATAAAACCTAAAGGAAAGTACACTTGTATGATTTGAAGCAACATTTCCTTTTTACTATATCTTGTATTAGATTAGTGTTTACAGAATAAATTTTTGGTTTCTTTTTGGTTAGTCATTGCTATGTTATCCGAAAGATTATATCCAACATCTTATAGGCAACAAAATTTTGAGGAGATTTTTAAATAATCATATGGTGCCAATCCCCCAAATTTACATAACCAACACATCCAAGAAGCAGTTCAAACTCAACAAAATTTGGAGGAGATTCTTAAATAATCATATGTTAATGAATGAGACTCAATGTATGTGTTGTCTTCTCGCTCTCGTGCACTGATGTTCTTAGATCAACAATTATTTCCAGACCTTATATGTAAAATCCTTTTTATTTGTAGTAAAAGATGAATAGTACCATTTTGGGCTGTCTGCACGCTCTTATGTTGAACATATCTCAATTTCCCTCCTTTTTCTGCACTGAAGAAACCATAAATGTCGTTCTCATTCTCATTGGTGCTTCTAATCTTTAGTTTCGATAAAGGTTTTGTGTACATAAATGTCCCTAGTCTCTTCATCAAGACTGCTCATAGGCTACACTTCTAATTGCAGAGATTGTGCCAAAATAGAGCATAGTATGCCCCTTTTTGTGCGCAGCCTGAGCGCCGTTTTCTTCATCGGCGGAGGGCTTGACTCTATGTCCTAGATAGTGGTGTGCCGATGGTTATCGTTCCATTGTGCTTCCCTCCGGTACACTCTGATGGATCTCGTTCTGAATGGTTACGCCAAGCTGTACAAGAATAGGTATACGTGGCAAAAATAAATATTAAGAAGGGAATAAAAAATGAAAGAGTGTCATTTAGGTAAATAGTTTTTGTAATGATGTTATTTTGAAAAAAAAACTCATATAACATCTTATATATATATATATATATATAAGATGTTTACATGAGATTAGAAGAAGAGAGAGACGACAAACAACGCAGAGCCGTAAACTAAGAAAGGAAAAGAAGCAAAATAAGAAAGTTGATAAAATTAAAATAAAAAGGCAGATAAACATTGTCTAATGAACAAACTTAGACTCACTACAAGAAAAGTGACCTATTGCGACAAGGATATTGTGTCGCTAAAAGCCAATTTAGTGTCGCAAATACTAATTTGCGACACATTATGCATCTCTTGTTATGAGTCAATTTAGTGGCGCTTTTGTTTACACTTGTGCCGCAAATGTATGACACTTTTTGCATCACTAAATTAATTGTCGCTTACAATTCACGACACATTATGCATCTTTTGTCTTAGTGTCGCATACTAATTTACGACACTAATTTGTATCATTAAAATGAATGTTGCAAGATTATTTGCGACAAATGTGGCATCACATTTAAAATGTCGAAGGGTATTCGCGACATATAAATTGTGTTGCTAAAAGTTGATTTAGTGTCGCAAATACTAATTTGCGACACATTATGTGTCTCTTGTTATTGAGTCGCAAAAGATGGTGAAGCAAATTTATGGCACTTTTTTTTCACTTGTGCCGCAAATGTATGACACTTTTCGCGTCACTGAATTAAATGTCGCTTAGAATTCGCGACACATTATGCGTCATTTGTCTTACTGACGCATACTTATTTACGACACTGATTTGTGTCATTTAAATGAATGTTGCCAGATTATTTGCGACAAATATGGTGTCGCATTTAAAACTTTGAAGGGTATTAGCAACATGTAAATTGTGTCGCGAAATATAGATTTACTGTCACAAACACAAATTAGCGACACAAATTGCAACGAACTTTATTGTGTCACAAAAGACTATGTAGCCTTTTTTTGTCATTTTTTTACCAGTTGTGCCACAGAAGAAACGACACATTTTGCATCGCTTAATTATTGTCGCATAAATCTTACGACACATTAGTTACAATGACGCGTAGTAAATTGTGGATCTAATATGTGTCATTACGTTAAATGTCACATATTTATTTACTACACATGTTGCTTCGTTATTTTAAATGTCGTAATATTATTTCGCGACACAATATGACGTCCAAAAAATTTGTCACATAATCATTACCAACACAAATTACGTTATTAATTTTATTGTGGCATAAAGTTTTTGCAACACAAATGCATTAACCGGGTAATGTTGCATTTTGCTATTGACATTTATTTTGTCATATATATGTATAAGAAATATTAATGTATTAAATAACAGTGCCAAAATTATTTAATTTACATTTTAGGTGTTATTGCGGCCTAAAATATAATTTCTCCTTAATCTATTGAAAACAAAATTAACACAATATTTATAACAATATATTGTACAATAAGAATTGATATAACACAATAGAGTAGAGACTTATACAGATAAAATAAGTTAACTAGAATATTATTCAAAACATAAAATCAAATATTTTCTAATTGTCAACGTGAGAATATTATAATTTAAATTCATCACTCTAGTACATTATTCTAAAATATAAATATGCAAAATGTCTAAATTAATCTTGCAAGATAAAAATGCAAATCCCATAAGTCAAATTGTCGCATTTTGAAGATCATTTTTCCTTCCTCTTGCTCCTCCTTGTAGTTTTTCCTTGTTCCTAAATAATTTCCACAAAATTAAGTATATTTTACACATATAGATAATAAATTAATAAATGAAGTGTACTAATCATGCAACTAGAAGGATTTTAGCATGAGTCCAAAACCACAAAGAATGAACAAACCAAGCATGTAGCTAACATATCTTGGAGATAAGAATTTAAATTTAGCCAGAGATAATAGTATGACAGTTCAGGTAACCAAATCACGTACATCGTATCAGAAGAATCTCGAGGTTCCAATAAAGTTGAAGCACTTGAATTTACAAGTTCATGAAAATTGTTCCATTTCATCTAACTATGGGTAATATAAGCAAGCAACACTAAAAAAGAGTATTGCCTTCTATCATTGAGAAGATCATAGAGTTCTCTGCCATATATCTGATGTAGCAATCTAACAATTTGGACTAGCTATAAGAGGAGTACCCTAGTTTTCTAAAAGGCAGGCCTCATGCATCATGAGAGTAGATAATAGATAAGTAATGCATATAAACACAAACTCATGGTAAATGCACCAAATGACCAAGAAAAGTCAGCCAAAATACCTCTCTGGATATATGCAAAACAGGTGGCTTTTGTGAATTGGAATACTATAGGGGGTGATTGATTCTATAGTTTCTCATCAAATTATAAATGAGGGAAAAATGACACTCCATAAACCCACATGTGCAAACAACTTGGCAGCCACAGTTCAAGGAATTTAAAAACAATAAAATTAGAGAACTAATAAAGAGTAGAGAATGTGGCTTTCCGTATACCTCAGAAGCTCTTCATAGAGCATATATAAACAAGTAATTTAGCATGATTGGAATACCTCCAACCTTGTAAACATAAATCATGAACATAGACAAGTATGATTTGCTCTACTCTTACTTCAACAGTTAAAACTCTTAAGTTCTTGATGTATAATGTGTAACTGCACAAACTCACTCTAGTGATTTGCAAACAGAGTATAAATTTTATGGTCTTCATAGATTAGAAGACAAAATAGAGTAAATTCAACCGTTCAAATTGAAGGCAATAAGCAAGAAGTCCCTAGGTGAACCATCATTACACAATAAACAATGTATATTAATTAAAATTAAAGACTAATGAGCCCAAATTGACAATAAATCCTGAAAATAATGATGCTTTTGAAAGATCAATGACTGAGAGAAAGTTCATCACAACAAAGGACCAATAAAAAAATGAAAACATAAACTCATAAAATTAAACGAGAAATTTTCAAGCTCGTCCTGAACAATTCAGCCCATAAGTCGAAGTCTTAGTCAACAAGTATCCAACAAAAATTTAACTTCAACCTATATGCCATGAAACTAGAATTTAAAAATCATAGTAGGCCATAATTGAAGTTAAAGATATCATGAGCTCAGCAATTTATAGAAACTAGTTAGATTTCACAGCTCTAAGCGCGGTGTCATGTTATGCCCTATAAGGTAGACGAGAGAAGACAAAGCAACGAACTACATCACGTGCATCAGAAATCTCGATTTCTAATACTGGGTTCAACAAATGTGAAGGACTCAATGATGAGAAATAAAGGTTGAAATTTTGTAGGAAAAAATGTGAAGGACTTAAAAGTTAGAGCCTATTTCAAAAGATAATTAAGTTTAATTTCTTTACCCAAGATCCATGAAGGTAAAAAGGGTTCAACAAAATCAAGAAAAAGTCTTGATTAGTCATAAAATTCATATAGCTTACCACTAATTCACAATTTTTGATTCCTAAAACATTAAGGTGGAGGATAAGAATCTTTAAGCGACATCCTAACTTATGGATTAAGCAACTTCAGAGGAATGGCACACAAAAACACAAGGCGTGAATCCATGAACTAAAAATTGTGTATTTGGAAGTAGAAATTTGATTATGTTCACAAGGAAACATTCAATTACAAACTCATATAGAACCTCCAACTTTTACATAAGAGAGCGACATACTCGATGAAACAATCCTAAAAATTAAATACTCAAGTGTAAGGGCTGCTACCTTTCCTTCTGCTCTTCTAAACAGAGACTGGTATTAAAGTATTTGAAAGAAGTACATCTTAGTTATTAGATTCGTCATTAATTACACCCTTTACATAGCCCTTGATAAGATGCAATAACTAGTTGCTGAAAATCAGCATTTTCATTTAGGTTCGTGGCAGAAATCTAAGAACTTAAGAGGAATGACACACAAAATTTGATTAAGTGCAAAATGCAATGTTCAATTCCCAACTCATATAGAGCGCCTCAAACTTTTACAGAAGAGAGCAACCCAGTAGATGAGGCAGTTTAAAAAAGAAATACCCAAGTGTAAAGGCTGGTACCTTTTGTTCTGCTCTTCTAAACAATGACGTCTGCGATGGTATTTAAATGTTCAAAATCATACTTAAAATGGTAAAGAACCTTTATCTTGAGCACGTGCTTAGAAAAGGACTCTCAAACATTATGCCATGAAGGAACATAGTCAAGACAATATCAATATTTTCCCCTGGAAAGGACAACACCCGATCAAGAAAATTCGCAAGTTATCATTACAATAAAAATAGAAGGGATAAACCTAAAGGATTTGTATAGCAACACAACACCATTATGGTTGATCAATTGAGTAGATCAACCAAAACCACCTGACAGAATTTTTAAACATATAATTCATGATGGATATTGATTAGTTTACTTGAATACAGTGAATGACGCACAAATTTTAATAAGAAATTCCAAAATTCAACACGACTGATTCACATAAGCAAAATCCAACTCCACTAATAAATTTTAAGCGATTTTCATTCACAAGAGACTAATAGATCGCAAGAAATTCATTACACTTCCTATGCAGCACCAAGAAAAGAATAAATACACATTATTTTGTTTCAGCATTACACCATGATTAGAGATCATTGCCCAAATAAATAAATAAATAAACACACATACATGCAATAAGTCTTATATATTTCTTTCAGAGGTTGCACCTGAGGTTTCAGAGGTTGCACCTGAGGCGACTATTCCATTTGGAGTAGAATCGACGGACAGTGTACATAAAGAAGAACTCAGAGAGTGGACACAACAGAGATGACCAGTCAACTTTGCGAACAGTTTCGTTACAATGTTCTGTAGTTCAGAGCCTGGGCAAAAAGGAAAACTAAAAAATGAGGGTTAGTGGGGTGGATGATCGCTCTTACCCCTAAAACCCAACCTAAAAAATACAGAAGCACAAAAAAGATAAGTTCTTGAATGTTAAAAAAATAAAAAAATAAAAAAACCGATTCAAATGAAAAGTTTACCTTGAAGAGCACCTATGACGAATATCAAAAAGTAGGTTGTTTAGAAACAACCGCAGTAGCCCTTTTCTTATGAGAAAATGTCTTTTCTTTGAGTTGTGTGGAGAGGCCAAATATGGCCAATTGTTTCATTCTTTCCCTTCATCCTTTGGGCTCTCTCTCCTCTTCATAACCAGTAACAGCAACCCTTGTTTCTGCTTCTAAAGGGCCTAATATTGTATTCCAGTAAAATAATGGCCAGACTAATGCAATTATTAACAAAAGAAATCTGAGAGATCTTTCAATAAATCTACTTCTAAACATCATAACCGCAATGAGCACGAACATGAAATTAAATGCATAAAAGGTTGAAAATAAACACAATTTACTGAACAAAAACCATTCGTAAAGTTCTTTTTCTCCTTAAGGATCGATATCCTTGTGCGTCCAATTGTCCAATCATATAAAAGAGGAAACAAATAATCACCCAAAGGCTTGAATAATAATTCTCAAATTCATGCAAATACTCTAATCTTGCTAAAAGATTAACACCAACCAGTAATTGTGAATATATTTCTCTCACAAATTCTCCACCGAAACGTTCTTGGAGGCATTTTGACAAAAAATAATCTTGCATAAAATCATTAGTATGGAACATAGAATCTAAGGCATTTTGGCAAACACTATTCATGAATAAAATCATTGGAATAGAACACAGATTAGCATAGCAAAGTATACTACCTCTATGGTTCTATCTGCAAGCATCATCTTTAAAATCTAAATCTTCTGCCCCCTTTAATCTGAAGCCGTTGAAGTGGGGACCAAGTTCAGCGATGTTGAATGAACAAATGCTTCAACAAAGGAGAGAACTCGGCGAAGCTGCATCTCTGTCGTTAAAAGGCGTATGATTTGTGTAAGTAATTGGCTTGTTCCAAAATGTCCGAGTTAGGTGAAGATGAAAAATAAAAGGAGAATTTAAAAATAAAAAATTTATGTCACCTACAGAATCCTTGCCTGATTTATTGTTGCTGCTTTGATACCTATTTCTGCTTTGCCTAATTATTATCTGAGAGAGACATTCTTGCAACCACGCACAAAGATCTTTATCAAAGAGAAGGAGAGAGGCTCAACAATTACAATGGTCGAAAAAATTTTCTGACCAACAAACGATTGGGAAAATTAAAACTACGAACTGCCACACTGGAGCGAGTAGACAAAGATATGAAGTTTGGTGGAAGTGCAATTTGGTGGAGAAGAGGTGGCACAAGTATTTCTTCCTGCCAGTTCCAACACTAAGGAACGACGCCATCTTTCATTGAAGTGCTATAAGTATGAACAACGTTGTTTCAATTGTAGGACGCTTATAATATGAAAAGGAAGCACAACCATAGGATAAAAAAAGGACCACCCCCAAATGAATATAAACCGTTAGATTAAAAGTAAGAAAATTTATGTCATCTGTTAATAATAAGCAGCCACAAAGATAGTTTTTATTTTTTAAAATTTTATTTTATAACCATAAATTATATTGCATACTAACTGGAGTTTACAACTCTAAAAGAGCTCTAGCCATGTCATGTGCTTCTTCTAAATACCTATCCCTAAGGACTTTGAAAGGAAAACCTGATTGCAATACTGCTACATACCTTCTAATATCATATACTATTTTCTGAATTTCAAAACCTACTGCAGACTCAGCTCCTAAAGACTTGACTAAGCCTTCACTATCTGTCAAGAGTACAATACTATGATACCCTGCAGTGACACAACCTTTCGACGCACCTAAACATGCCTTGAACTCAGCCTGAGCTCCAGATATTGCAGCAAATTTGACACCTCCTCTGCTCAAGAACATAGTTCAAATACTAGAAGAAATTTGACATAGCCACTTTAGCCAAGTAGACAAAAATTTCTACTTTGTAGAACCAAAATAACAATCAAACACCGACTTAGATTTGCAGCATCTAGTGCAGTAAAAAGAAAGTGCATCATGTAATGAGAGATTCAGAATACAGTTCATGACATTGACAAAAAGTAGGTCATCTATTTTTTTCCAACTGAGTGCTCAGTAATTGGCACAGTGCAACAAAGCTAAAAAATATCAAGCGTGTTATGCCTGAAGTAATATCTTGTAATAAGATACATCTGGCCTATAGATCCAAAGAGGAGTCAGACTGAAATTAAAAACAAGATAGCTTTTACATCCCTGAAGAATACAGAGCACATCGTTTCAAACCATATTCACCGACAATGAAAGAACATATTTAAACAGTCCCAGTAAATCCATCAATAAGAACCAAATCATTCAAAATTTGGAAAGAGGTTACCCAATGAAGACAGGAGTGTGGAGGACGGATGCCGAGAGTTGGGGACACGAACTCTCTCCGACGGAATTGAGATGCTGAAATCGGATTCGGCAATATGGAGGACACATCAGATTCCTGCAATAAAATAAGGGGCACGTTATTTGCAGGTACCATTTTACTAAACACAGGACACTTTTTAAAATTTTAAGTGATGAAATGACATAAATGCCCTTGGTAATTACTTTGGTGAAAAAAATTTACCCACACATTTTCATTCATGGCGGAAAATACAAATCAAGATACATATTACACGGTACGTATGACATTATCATTTGTATGTCTTAAAGGTAGCAGTTTTTTCGCATATTAACGTCACTGGGTGAGAATCGCCCACGACGGGCGATTGTATCACAAAAACGCGCCTGTACTGGGCGATTTTTTGTGATACAGTCGCCGAAGGCCACCATTTTTCGTGAAAAAACACGCCCAAAACTGGCGATTTTATTGGAAAAACTCGCCAGTTTTGGGCGTGTTTTTTTAAAAAAATATGTGGCCTGTGGCTTTTTTTCGCATAAAACGCGCCCCTCTGAGGCGACGTTTATGGAAAAAACGCCACAGGCTTCCACCGAGCAGCAAGCAACCAGCAAGCAATGCAGTGGCCAACATATGTGGCCCACATTCCACCGAGCAGCAAGCAACCAACAAGCAAAAGCAATGCAGCAAGCAACCAACAAACAAAAGCAATGCAGTGGCCAACATATGTGGCCCACATTCCACCGAGTTTTTTTGGGCGTGGCCAACATTTGGGCGTGTTTTTTTAAAAAAATATGTGGCCTGTGGCGTTTTTTTGCATAAAACGCGCCCCTCTGAGGCGACGTTTATGGAAAAAATGCCACAGGCCACATTCCACCGAGCAGGCTTTTATAAGGGGAGGGGTTTTTTGGTCTTTTCACACTCTAAAATTTTAAAAAGTGGCCTCTATTTAGTAATTTGCGGCCTGTAAATAACATTTCCGTAAAATAAAAACCAAGAGCTGAAGAATAATTGAAAACTGAAAACTGAAGCAAAAAATTGAAATAAATTACAAACTAAAAACTTAAGGACAAAGCCAAATGGTGGAGATTTATACAACTGGTGGCGGCTGTGGCTCAAGGCGATGGTGGTGGTGGTGGTTAATTGCACAGCTCACGGAACGGAAGAACTTCTTGCCCCCTCCTTCTCACTCTGTCCCCATTGGCAGAAATTTTGAACTAAGTTTCGCCCTATCGTCCGTCGAAGGTTCACTCCTTCCATTTAGAAACCTGCCTATGAAAAACCCCAAATCCTCTCTGTTGAATCATCCGACCAAACCTTCTAGTTCTAGGGCTTTCCAATTCCAATTTTCAGTAATTCCTCTTCCAACTTTCCCGATTAAAGCCTCTCACTATGCATTGATGCATGATGTGTTTATGTAATCTAGATTATATATATATATATACACGTACAGATTATGAGGGTAGAATTCTCATAAGAAAGAAGTCGACAGCGAAGTGAGCTAGCGTGATGATATGGACAGCGTCAGAGGCAGAATGATGCATCGCCTTTGCTCTGGTGCTCGCAGTTGGAATTGGGGAAAAAAGGGGAAGAGCGGGAAGAATTTTATGAGCACAAAATTTAACCTATTTTACCTTTAAGAAAGGGTTAATACTTGTTCGGGGGTAAATTTTATAATAAACCAAATTACTCCAAGTTTGGGAAACCTTCAAATATTCCTATGAATTTGTATGAAATAAAAAAATTGTCCTCAAATTTTCTGACTAGAAAAAGGGTATTTTGAAAGTTTAACAAGATTTTAAGAAATATGTTGATGTTTTCATAAATATATTAATAGTATAAATTTCTCTAAACAAACATTCTTGAGAGAAATTATTTTCTAATATAAATGCAAGTCAATAATAGGATAGGTTAATTTTATGCTTCTACGCAAAAAGAAGACTTAGAAAAAACAAAGAAGTTTGGATCCGAAAAAAGTATGATTACACTGAATTCTCCTTCGCTATAAGTCATCTACTTTTTATCCCTATAATATTAAAATAAAATTTTTACCCATATGAATTGTTGGTTAGAGAAATAAATACTGAAAAAACATAAATTGCAATTAATTTTTATTTAAAGCACAAGATTACACTTATATGATATATATATATATATATATAAAGCAAATTATTTGAGAATAAAAATATCTCTAGGTAAATACTACTAAAAATTAAGATGGGCTTATTTATAAACCCAACACAAACTAACCTCCTTTTCTGTTCATCTCTCATGCGTGAACAATAAGAAATGAAGTCAAGAGTTTCAAATCTAGATTTATATATTAGAAAGATAATGATCAGTTTATTTTTTTATTTTTCTTTTGTATAGTTTTTTAAAATTATTATTTCTTTTTTACTTGTGTTTAAAATGGTTTATGGTCCTTAAAATCAATGAACATGTCAACATTATGTCTGATATCAATGGTTGAAACTAGGTAAAATTTTAATTTAAAGATTAAATGAACCAAAAGTAAATTATTTACAATATAAGAGTTGAATGTAATCAACACCTAATTTTATTTGTACGAACAAATGAATTAAAGTGTTTAAAGAAAATAAATAATAGTAGATATTGATTTTAAAACATTAAAATCACTATTTAAAACTATGTTATGTAATGAAAATAAATGATATTGTAACAAGGTCACAAGATAAATAAATAACAATACTCTAATGAAAAAGAAGAGGATATTACAATTTTAAAATATTCAAAGGTTCAACACGCATATCGTAAAATAAAATTTATATTTTCAGTCATCAAGTTTAAGAATTCAATAGTTGTAATTGTAAAGTTTGTGAATATTGACCTTCACTAACTGTCGAACTGACTCAAACATATTTACTATTCATCACTATAAAATATTAGTGATTAAGGCATGTTCGTTTAAGTCATGTTTTTGAAAACATTGTTTTGGAAATCAATATTTTTAATATAAGAGTTTATTGAAAATTTAAAAATGTATTATTGAATAGTAAAAAATTCTATTAGAAACGATAAAAATGATCATAATAAATTAAATTTTAACAGCCAAAACGAACACGCCCTACAACTATTTTTCCTTAAACATTTGAAAAAAAACTCTAAACAACTATAATTTTGGGACTTTTGGACAGTAAAATTGTACGAGTAATTTTCTATTTTTAAAAAGATTTTAATTTTACATATATTGATGATATCCTCCAAAAAAAAATTTTAGTAAATCCTCCAAAAATGTGCGAATCAGATGAATTTTTTTTATACTAAAAACTACAAATGCCAAATAATTACTCTCATCTAGTACACATTATATATTAATTTCTTTCACTCATTTTCTACTCACTCTATCCTTTTCCTTTCAAACATAATTTTTTTTGAAAGATAATTTTTTTGAAACATGGGAAGGAACTCAGGAAATTTGAAGCTATAAAAAAGGTGAGTAAATTAGGGTAAAAAATGTGGGTAAATTTTTTTAATTTTAACTAGAATCAAGGGTATAAATATCTTTTCACCACTTAAAATTTTAAAAAGTGTTTTGTCCTGCAATTAACATGCAAAAAAAAAAAGAAGCCAAAGTACCATTTGTTCTTAGGGAAAAAAAAAGAAAATTTCTAGGTTTTCTTGGTAGATGCCAAATTTTTAGCTGGCTTAGGGTTCCAAGTTTGGCCACTCCAGCAATTAGTGTAATTAGTGCTGCTTGAATTCTGAAGAGGTAACCTTTTGTTTTATTTTTAATTTTCTGTGAAAGGTAGTGTTTATTTTTCTTCTTTTTATAAATTTCTTTTTGGGTGCATTGTGATCCCCAGTGAGTTGTACTGGGTAAATGTTTTTTATCTTTTCACTTAGTTTGTGCCGGGCAGGGCTCAGGTTTTATGATTTCAGAGCACTTTTCTTTCTTTCTGGATGAAATGTCTTTTGGACAATTATTCCACTGCATGCAAGCAGCAATTCCATGCTCTGAATTACTCTATGGAACGGCGTTGCGCTTGCGTTTGCGGAACATCTCCTGCCCAGTTTGCATCGTTTTACAAAAGATGTTTTGTTCATTGTTGGGCATATTTTCTACCTTGCTGTTAGTCAGCTTGCATCTCCTGCCATGTTTTGTACATTGTAGGAGTGAATTTTAAGTAGGTTAGTCAGCTGTAATAGGCTAATCTGGCAAGTTCAGATGACAGGAAATTTGACAATGTGTAGGGCTTTCTTCCCCTTTTTTTCTCTTTGTTGTATTTGTTAGTAGTGGTAAAGCTCATCTTTGTTCCTTACGAAAGTTTAATTTGTTAGAAAAATGTTTAGTTTCTTATTTTTGAGTTTAATATCTCAACTTATTAAGATGGAATCTCAATATTTGGAAAATTTTGTCATTCCTTGCATTCAGAAATAAGAAATACCACTTTCCCCTTGATATTTTTCTTGGTTAAATTTAGTGTCGTGCCATGGCGTGTCATGTTTGCAGATTTTGTGCTTTCCAGTTTTTGGAATGTAACAGAGCATTTCTTTCTTTTGTGTAATCAGACTTCTAGGTTCTGGATTTGAAAGCATTTGATCTTGGGACATGTTTGCTTGGAAAATCAATGAAGGAGGAGTGTGTTAAATTGGTCCCTCAAGTATCCAGGCTCTGTTTTGTAGGAAAAGAATTTGAAGAAAATGGAATTTCCGGTGCTTTAAGTACTGGACATACTGGTACTAGCACTGTTGACCAAGAACAATCTCCCGTTGATGACTCCAACCTTTGTTCTACATCACCATTGAGCCCAGCACCACTTTGCCGACTGTTCTGGAGAGCTGGAAACTATGATGATGAGCTTTCTGTCAAATCAAGTCTTCAAAGTATTCTGCTTTCACCTATCTCTCTTTCTGAAATTCCTCGTCTTAAAATCAGAAAGTATCAAGTACTAAACTTTTAATGTTATGGTTACTGGTTAATAGTTTTTGCGGCTTGCACTTAGCCTCTTACTCTCTCTTTCTAAATGTCATTATGTTATTCCTCAAAGACATGTCTTCAAACATGTATATACTGCTACTGACAATATATATTTTTTATTTGACAGACGGCACAAGTTTTCTGCACATTCACCCAAAATTTCTCCACTCAAATGCTACTTCACATAAATGGGTGTTTGGTGGTATGTGCAGTTCATATTCATTATCGATCTAGTATCATGTTAATGGGTAAACTGCTTTATGTCGAGTACTTCTGGTATTACTTCGTATGATAGTTCTTATTGTGTTGTCTTGTGTTTATAGCAATTGCGGAGCTGCTTGACAATGCTATTGATGAGGTAAAGTTATTTGATTTAATCTGAATATTCTTGTCTGTTCCTGTTTCCTCTCTCATCTGATTCTCTTGAGTGCTACTTTTTAGATATTTTGATGCTTGGTTCTTATAATAAATGCATCTTGCTTTTCTCAAATAGTATGGCCATTTTGTGATCCTTTGTTGTTTTAGATCTTTCATTTTTCAATTATGACCGGAATCACCCAAGATTCTTATCTCTTGTATTCAGAAGAATATTTTGATATCAGTTCTTCTATTTGCCAAACAACTTTGTGATGCACCTTTTCATTCAAAATTCTAATCATGATTGTGAAGGAAAGGTATAGAGTAATGGATTTAAGAGAGAATGCATTATGTTTGGTGGAGGAGTCTTTTCTTGCTATATATGTATGTATTTATTTATTTTGTAAGTGATTTTTCTCATACTTTGTGTAGATCTAGTATCAAAAAGGCATCCTTTGAGTAATTTTTCTTCTATTATTATTATGTATAGATCAAGTATGACAAGGCATGAAGCTGAAGTTTGTTACCTCATAAGATTTTGGTTTAGAGAGTCATACATTAGTTTATCCTGCTTAATGAAAGACCAAAATATCAGTCATGCTAAGACATTCATTTATTGTTTTGCACTTCTCACATCTGTTGGGTAGATACAAAATGGGGTCACCTTTGCAATTATAGATAGAATAAGGAATCCAAAGGATGGAAGTTCAGCTTTGCTCATTCAAGGTATTCCTCTCTTCCATCAGCTATTTCTCTGCTTCTGATTCCTGTTGCAACCCTTGTGATGGAACTGTAATATAATTTGGAACTTGATCTCTTTTGGTTAGATGATGGTGGTGGAATGGATCCTCAAGCAATTCGGCACTGCCTTAGTTTTGGCTTTTCAGATAGGAAGTCAAACTCAGCTATTGGCCAATGTATGAATATCAATTGATCGCATGCTAATTCTTATATAACTAGTTTTGTTCTTACAATAGCTTATTCCTTTCAGATGGGAATGGCTTTAAAACCAGTACTATGAGGCTTGGGTCAGATGCTATTGTTTTCAGCCGTTGTAAGAAAAACAGGTCAGATAAAAATATGACTTATTAAGCTGTAGACCTTAGAGGTGCTTCATTACTTTCTATTGTCATGAACCTGGTAGGTCACTGTGTATTTGTATATTTGGTATCATTTAGATTTATTATTGGCACTGGAAGATTGCTCAAATCAACTAAGTTGGTTCTTGGCAAGATAGGATAGATTCCGAAGATGCATATTGAATCTCGGCAACTTGAATTGTTTCTAATCTAAGGAATGTTGAATATTGGTGTATTCAGAAGAGTGCTATCCTGTAAGAAGTCTATATTCTATTATTTATTTACCTCTTCTTTTAATAAATATTGCTTGGGAGGGATATTTGGAAGTAAAGTGTGGCAAGAGAGGTAAATGTTCGAGTATTGAGGAGCATATAGTGAAATTTCATGTCTAATTTATCATATTATTTTTCACTTGTACTTGGAAAACTTGAATACCAAGTGAGAACGTGTAAAAACCTATAAACTAGATGCTATAGAGAGTTGCAAAAGAATCAACATGGTTTACTTTGTTATAATATGCCTGGAACATTGCTTGGCCCACAAAATAAATGTGCTACTTGGTCATTTTTTAAAATCATTCTGCGAAAATAAACTATATTTCTGATGCTGCTGGGGTTAATGCATCCATCTTTTATATTGTTTAGGATTTCAACACAAAGCATTGGACTTCTATCTTATACATTTTTGATACAAACTGGCCAGGACCAGATACTAGTACCAATGGTGAGCTTTCAGCTTATCTCACCTGCTGCACAGCGACTTTCTTCACCTTATCAATCAATTATGCCTGGAAGTGAATTATGTAAAGCAGTTTTATACTCTTATGCCGTTAAAGAATATTAGTCATTGCATTTGTTGATAAAGCCTCTTAAGCTAAGACTGCGATCTTTAGGCCTTAATGGCCGGACCCTTTCCCAGCCAGCACAGATGCACTGGGCTGTGCTGCTTATTATTGTTGTTATTATCCATAGATGATTTGCTTTGCATAAATTGGCATATCATTAGATTAGCACTTACCCAAAGATGATGCACAGATAGGACAAGAATTTAGGTTTTGTATAAATCACTGTGCTCTGCTGCTCTTACCTTGAACAATTTTTGTAGATAAGATGGATGCTGGTTGTGATTAAAGAACCTAGATGCTTTACTAATATATCGCATATACTTATATAAGCAGAGGCTTCTACCAGTGGGACTGTCAGGTTTCTAGTAGTGTGATCATGCGTGAAGGAAAAGTGTTACACTTATTTCTCTTAGTAGTATACTGTAAGCTACACTTACTTTTAGTGTTTGTTGGGTTTAAACTTTGTGTTGCATGGCTAAAAGTTACTCTTATTTCTAACTATTACTCAAAAAGGGAAGTGAAAAAGAAGGGGAAGAAAAGATAGAGAATATATATGATTGATGAAGAGAACAAACATTTTCTGATGGCTCTCTTCCTAGTAATATGGTTGAAAAAAGCCCTTGTATTGCCAACTAGTATTACAATCTATTGCTTGTACTGATTATTTGTTAAGTGCAGGTTCATTATGAACAAAATGTCCAAAGTGATGAGTGGAAAACATTACTTAATAATCAGCAACATAAGACCAATCTATCGTTGTTGTTGCGTTGGTCTCCATATTCAACTGAGGCAGAGCTTCTGAAGCAAGTGAGTGGAACCTTGAAGAGAGCAAGATTTTCTGCCTTTAATATTTTCTGTAACTTTATCTTTAAATATAGCCGACTCCACATAGTGGGAAGGCTTAGTTGTCGTTGTTGTTATTGTTATCCTCTAATATATCCCCTAAAGGAATTAAGAAGTATTGGGCCTGGAAACCTCGTTTTAAGGTTGAATTTGTGAATTCCATTTTCATTTACTGCTTTTAACTTATTTGAAATTTTCTCCTTTCCCTCCGATTGCTTGGGAAGTTTGATGATGTTGGCCATCATGGCACGAGGATAGTGATTTATAACTTATGGCATGCTGATGATGGCAAGATGGAGCTTGACTTTGAATCAGATCCTCAGGTCCTACTTGAATTTTCACTCTTTAACATGTGCGATTAATGAATTCTTAATCTTATGTGCTCTTTAAAAAACAATTTTCGCAGGATATTCGTATTTCTGGAGAGGCAGACAAAAATGAGAACTCCAGGAAGGCAATTACAGATGAGCATCTTGCTAACCATCTTCGTTTTTCACTCCGTGTAAGCTCAAGTTCAAATCTTCAGTAATGAATAGTTCTCTTTTTTAATAACCCTAACCACCCCAAGAAACCACTCGTCATCACCACCACTTAAAAAAAAAAAAAAAAAAAAGAAAAAATAAACTGCCTTTGGATTCTATAGTCAAACTTTGCATCAAGCCTAACCACCCCCTCTCCAGCCAATACTTTCTTTTCAGCAGTGTTATATTCTAGGGTGTTAATGCTTCCTTTTTCTCAAACTTCAACAGGCATACTTGTCCATCTTGTACTTACATGTCCCAGAGAACTTCTGTGTACTGTTGCGAGGACAAGTTGTTGAGTATCATAATATTGCAAATGATCTCAAGTTTCCTGAGTTCATCCTATACAAACCTTATACTGGTGTAAGTATCAATGGCAAGCAAAAAATTTCTGATTCTACAGTTCCTATTCAGATGCTGATATTTGAGTTTTTCTTTTTAATTTTTTTGTGGACTTTCACATGCCTTTTAGGACCCAAAAAGGATTGGAAAGGAACTATTGAATGAAAAACATGTCATACTTAAATGCAAATGAGAACATGTGTTTCAATGGAACACGATGACGATGTATGATTCATATAGCTCATCCCACATAATGAGATAAAGATGTAGATGGTTTTTTAAATATCAAAAATCCAGATCGTGTTCTATTTACATGAGATCATTTGGAAACATTTGAAGAGTTGAGTGGAATTAATCTTCTCCCAAAATGATGAGATTGTATTGATAGTATTGTTTGAGGTTTAATTATCAGCATAATGTTTGATCATATTCCCAGCTCACACCCTGTAATTCCTTTGGTTATTCCTACATTCCTTTGCACTCATCTCAAGTTAGTGAAACCTCTGATTATTAATGTGTGATCATCTAGGTAAGTGGCATACTTGTGTATGCTATAAAAGTTGTATATATCAGGTTAGCATATTTTAATGTCATCTGTAAATTACTATTATGATGTGATTACTATTATGCTGGGTTCAGGGATCAGTTGTTACAGCAATTGGGTTCTTGAAAGAAGCTCCACTTGTAAATATAACTGGTTTCAATGTTTATCACAAGAATCGCTTAATATTGGTGAGTTTTTTTTTCAGTTGGTTAGCTTTGATTAAGGATTATTGGCTTTATGTTGCGATTTCTCATTATTCTTCTGCAGCCATTTTGGAAAGTGGTTAGCTCTTTAAATGGTAGAGGCAGAGGTGTTGTTGGTTAGCATCCTAGACTTGTCTTGCCACTTTTAATTGGTTTACATTTTCCACATGTATGAAGTATAGAAACATGACTTTTCCTTTCTTTAGGTGTTTTAGAAGCAAATTTTATTCAGCCAACACACAATAAACAGGACTTTGAGAAAACTTCTGTCTTTCAAAAGCTTGAAAGCCGTTTGAAAGGCATGACATGTGAGTACTGGTAAGCTATTCTTTTAATTCAGGGGCTTTTTAAGTTTAATTTTTGGTGGAAAGTAACCATCTCTCTCCTTCCTTTGTTAACTTATTTCCTCATAATATTTTGCTATAATTTGGAGGTGGTACATTTCTCCATTTCTCTGTGCTTTTTTCTTTTAACAATTGGTATGTATAGCTGCTAGAGATTGTAGTTTTAGCTTCTGTTCTTTTTCTATGTAATTGTTAAAGGAAGGTGTTTTTGTTGGTTGGTTTTGGGGTGGGGGTTGTGAGACGGGTGATTATTGTATTTATGGTTCGTCAGGTAGTATCATTGAGTATCTCTTGGGCTCTTTTCATTGATTTTTTTCGCATATGGCATGTAGAGTATTTGTTATCGTGATGCTATAATTGGATCTCACACCATTTTTCTTGGGTGCATGGCTTGAGTAGTAAATGCTTTCCTGAATGAGGAATTTGTCAACCTAAAAAGAAGTTTTGATTTTTCAGGGATTACCACTGTCATCTCATTGGGTATCATTCTGGAAAGAAAATTCGGACAGTCACCTCTAAG
>CM028755.1:25102936-25217578 GCA_016801395.1 Leptodermis oblonga
TGTGGTGCTGTGGGGAGTAGTGGCGAAAACGAACACTATCAACTTTGCAAGCACAATGACAAAGAAGAAGATTCCCAATAAAGAAAAGAAACCTCTTTGGCTTTGGAGCGTACTGCTGTGGGGAGTAGTGGCGATGAACGAACACTATCAACTTTGCATGCACACTTTAAACAGTGGAGAAATCAATTCTTGAAGCAATTGCCACAAAGATACCAAAATTACAATTTTATCACCACCCAAGCCAAATATGCGATTTTAGAACTTTAGACAGCACGACGACACAGTTTTAGGAATTTGATATTTTCAAGAATTCAAAACAAGGTAGGCATGCAGATATATCACAAATTGCAAAACAAGGTGAGTGGCTTAACTTCAACCGCTAAAGTTCACCGAATTCAATAAAATTGCAAATAGGGAGAGGTGTGTAAAACAGTCCAATAAAGAGCAATTTCAGCAACAAAAAGTGTCAGTTATCCTTTAATTGCAACCTAAAAACAGCACTAATTGGATCCACAAAGGCAATTGCAAAAACAGTACCAAAAGTGAGCAAAAGAGCCCTAGCTTTTAAAACCCTAAAACCGATTTTCCAAATTATTAAGAAAAAAACCGATTTTAATCCTTTCTTTTCGCAAATTCTTCTTCCTTTTTCAATCCACAATTTCGATTTTACTAGCAAAGCAATATGATCAAAATCAAAAATTTATTTAAGAAAAACAGAAAAAATTTTCTCAAAAAGAAGCGTTCTTTTCCACAAATTCATTAATTAAAGTAGAATAAAGGAAGAGAAAACACCTGATGATTCAACTGAGTTACTTCAGTCTCCTCCGGTCGAGCAAACAGCCCTGGCACTCAGATACCAATTGATGCGAACCCCTGATTCCCAACGCCTTTGGAAACCAAGAACTCTACACGGAATGTGCCAAGGAAAGTCTGAATGCAAGACACTGCTCTTAAACCCTAGAATCCTTACCCTAGGATTCGGCAGACTACTAACTTACAAAAGTAAATTAAACACGCAATTCGAACCAAGTGGAGTAAACTAGAATTCGAAACAAAGCTTTGATTAATAGACAGAGCAATTATCTATTAGCCTATAGTTTATTGACTTTTAGCAATTAACAAGCATGCAAATTACATAAGCCCAAAATAAGGTGAGTGATTAAAGAAGCATAAATTCTAACTTAATCAATAATCAACTAAAGAATTTCGTGGTTGGCACCCCTATTTATAGGTATGGGGGTGTCCAAATTACAGTAGGAAAAGAATTAGAAAAAGAAGCAAAAGTGAAAACCAATCAGAATTGGATTTTCCTTACAAACCAAGTCCTAAATGAACAAGGACAATGGTGGATGAATTAAGTCACCTTTATGGAAAGGGGTGAACGAAATTCTAACCTAATTAGACTAGAAAAAGAATTAAAATTGGAAACCAATCAAGAGATTGATTTCTTACAAACCCGAAACCTAAAGGAACTAGGTTTTGGTAGTTGCTGAATTCTTCTGCCACTTGGAATGGCAGATGGACGAAATTAACAAATAAAATAGGTAGTAAAATAATATAAATCCTATCCAAAAAGGGAGATCAAGAAGGGATCCCTTTTTGGAAACTACCAAGCTAATCTAGTTGTAACAAACTTGTAACAACCTAACCAACTTGTAACAAACTTTGGGTAGAATTAGGTAACATGCACAAAACCTAATACTTCCCCTACCTAAGCTTCCAAGTGGCGTGTGGGCTGCTTCTTGTGGGCTTGGTCTGGCTGAAAATTGAAGGGAATGGACTCCATGGTGAGTTCGGCCTATTTTGAGATGGCGCGTGGTGCTGATAGTGTAGGGAGCTTCTGGAATCTTTTGGAAACTCCCAGAATCATTTTGGAATGTCAAAAATCAAGATTTTCAAGATTCTTCAAGATTCAGTAAACCGCGAAATTCAAGATTTTCAAGAAAATCAAGAACTTCAAGATTTGTCTCTTTAAAGTCCAAGAACCTTCCGGTTTCTTCAAGAACTTCAAGAAACGACCCTTTTTTTACTGTGGAGAGTTTGGAGATGCCTTTCCTTCAAGGATCTTTTAATAGCATGACTCTTCTACTTCTCCTGGAATTCTTCTCAAGGGCTTGCCTTCTGGTTGGCCTTGTGGATTCTGACTCATAACTTGTGTTATTTTTAGCCTTGGATATCCTTAGCAAAAGCTCAAAATAAGAGAATGATTCAAAAAGTATAAAACTATACTATTCTATTACTTGAATCAAAATTGTGTGTTGAAAAATGAAGAAGAGGACCCTATTTATAGTTATAGGCAGCCGAATTCTTCAGTACAAGTAGGTAGAAATCAACTGAAATTGGAACTCAATCAAGAGATTGATTCCTTACAAACTGAAACCTAAAAGAACTAGGTTTTAGTTAAAATGCTGAATTCGGTTTTCTCACTAATGTATCTAACCGAAATTCCTAGCTAAATAAAGAAGTAGAAATGAATCAAAACTAAGAAGTAGAAATCAATCAAGAGATTGATCTCTTGAAAAGAAACAAACCTAAAGGAACTAGGTAGGTTTAAGTGATAATATTTCGGTTGTAGGAAGAGATAATGGCAGCCGAAATTGATGAAAATAATTAGAAGTAAAAATGAAATAAACTACTAGAATTAATTGGAGTAAACTCAAACTAACTCCTTTAAAACCCTAACTCAAATTCGGATGTGGGCTGCTCAATTGGGCTTCCAATTTCGGATTCCTCTCCTTCCTTTGGGTCTGGGCTGGCCGAATTTATACAATGGGCTGCAAGGGAATTCGGCCCAAAACTCAATGGCGTGTCTGTGAAAAATGTAGGAAGCTTCTGGAAGCTTCCGGAATCATTTCTGAAACTCAAACTTTACAAATTCTTCATTTCTTCAATTCAGACCCCTTTTCGGAAATGGTGAGTAAAATGACCATTTTACCCTTCGACTCTTCTGGGCTTTATCTTCAGGGGTTTGTGCGCCGGATACCATCTGGGCTTGTCGGGAACATTCTTGGACTAGGTTTTCAAGGTCGGCCTTGAATTTCCTTGTCCTTCTGCGTGTCATTGGCCCAACGATATCTACAAATGGATCTCTCTGGAATGGGCTCGGGTCCTGTAGCATAACTGGGCCTCGGTGTAGCACACGAACAGGCTCTTCTTCCTTTCTCGAGTCCTCTGCATCTACTTGTTGATCCTCTCTGCTTGGACTTGTTGACGGACTGGGGATGCTCTCATTACAACCTGAGCTAATTTACTCAAGGGATTCGAACCAAGTAAGAAAAGAGGTGAAACATGCGATTTTAATTAGGTAGAGCAAATAACCTAATTAAGCTAAGTTTCATGTAATATATAAATTACCAGCTTGCAAAATACATAAAGCAATAAAGGGAGAGTACTCAAACTAATAGTTTTAAGATCTGAATACTTGATATTAATTTCGTGGATGGCCCAATTTATAGGTATAGGTGATGAGGCCATCCCCAACCCATCGACAAGTCCAAGCAGAGGGGATCTACAAGTTGAGGCAGGGGACTCGAGAAAGGAAGAAGAGCCTGTTCGTGTGCTACATCGAGGCCCAGCTATGCTCCAGGACCCGAGCCCACACCAGAGAGATCCATTGGTAGATATCATTGGGCCAATGACACGCAGAAGGACAAGGAAACTCAAGGCCAACCTTGAGAACCTAGTCCAAGAGTGTTCCCGGTAATCCCAGATGGCATCCGAAGCACAAACCCCTGAAGATAAAGCCCAGAAGAGTCAGAAGGGTAAAATGGTCATTTTACTCACCATTTCCGAAAAGGGGTCTAAATTGAAGAATCATGAAGAAATGAAGAGTTTGTAAAATTTGAGTTTCAGAAATGATTCCGGAAGCTTCCAGAAGCTTCCTACACTTTTCACAGACATGCTATTGAGTTTTGGGCCAAAAAATTCGGCCAGCCCAGACCAAGAGAAGGAGAGGAAATTCCGAAATTGGGAAGCCCAATTGAGAAGCCCAATCCGAAATTGTGAAGGGTTTTAATTAAGGAGTTAGTCTGAGTTTACAACTTAAGTTAATTCTAGTAGTAGTTTTCAATGAGAGTTCCTACTTAAACTCTTGTTGTATTTTAATTTTACTTCTTATTCTTCTTATTTTTAAGATAAGTTCCGGCTGAAATTATCCAATAATTCCCCGAATTATTATCTCTTAACAAACCTAGTTCCTTTAGTTTGTTTCTTTTCAAGAGATCAATCTCTCGATTAATTTCTACTTCTTAGTTTTGATTCATTTCTACTTGTTATTTAGTATAGAATTTCGGCTAGGTTAACCCTTGTGAAATCTGAATCATTATCATCAACTAAACCTAGTTCTTTTAGGTTTCAGTTTGTAAGGAATCAATCTCTTGATTGAGTTCCAATTTTAATTGCTTTCTACTACTTTGTACTGAAGAATTCGGCTGCCTATAACTATAAATAGGGGTCCTCTTCTTCATTTTTCAACACACAATTTTGCTTCAAGTAATAGAATAGTATAGTTTTATACTTTTTGAATCATTCTCTTATTTTGAGCTTTCGTAGTTTGAATGCTTTGTGAATTATTATAGGTTTAGAAACTATAGCTTTTTAGGTAATTGCTCTGCCTAGAATGCATGCTTTTGTTTCGACTCTTTTGTTCTTAAACTTGGTTCGATCTGCGTGTTTAAAATTAGCTTAGCTTAATTTTAGTAGACTGCCGAATCCGAGGTAAGGATTCTAGAGGTTAAGAGCTGCGTCTCACAATTTCCAGACTTTCCTTGGCAAGTATTCCGCATCGTGAACTCTGGTCCACATCAATTGGTATCAGAGCCAAGGCTGGTTGCGTGACAGAGGAGGCTGAAGTAACTCGGCCAAATCATCAGGTGTTTTCTAATCCTTGTTAGTCTTGAATTCTTCTTGAAATTCTCGGAATTAGAACGCTCCTTCTTAAGAAATGTTTTGTAAGAAAATTAAATTTTGGTACTACCCTACCATTTTTATACATCAAAACCGAAATTGTTTTGGAAAAGAAAAGGAAATATCGAGAATTTTTCAGTTTTGCGGTTGAAGTTCAGTAGCTCACTTTGTTTATGCAATTTGTGGATTCTCTGTGCTACATTCTTACCCCTTGCTTCTCAAATCAGTGGTTAACAAAAAAAAAAAAGAGTAAAAATCACTTTTTTTTTTTGGGGTACTCAAAATTTTGGAATTTCACATTTCTGCGGGGGGGTTACTATTTTCGTAACTTTGGGGTAAATTTTTCTAGAAGCTCTTAATTAGTGGGAATTGGTTTCTTGATTACCTATTGGGTAGGTGATCATATCTAGGGTAGTAATATTCCTGATTCGTTCAAATCTGCTCATTATTTCTTGCTTCTTTCACTTGAATTGCCCTGTTTTCTCCGTAAACTGAATACTTTTCGTGCCACCTTATACGCCTACTCTGCACTATAACTTGAATTTTGTCATCGTGTGCATTACATTAATTTCTTGAACTTTGAGGGCTTATCCCCGAAAGTTCCTTTGTGTGCATATCTTATTCAAGTTATACTACAAAATTTCTTTTCGAAAGGTTTTTACAAAACAAAATAGAACCAAGTTCTGTTTTTGAAAATTTCTTTTGCTACATTCCTATATAGTTTCGTGCTTGTGTGATTTACTTATTGCTTATTACCTTTGCTCAATATCTGAGAACTTTGAGTAGTATACAGGATTGAGATAAAAGGCTGAGTGATACAGCATACAAGGGCCGCCAACCCTACGAGTGAAACACTGGTTTGTGTGTAGCTTATTAGGAGGGCATTACTTGGGGGACAAGGGAGTAAGGTTACTCTACTCACTTTTACTTGTTCTTAGCAGGGAATTTTCTGTTACTTATAATGTCAGGAGGTAGTTCCGGATCCGTCGGAAACGAGCAACTTTTGGCCGCAATTGCGAAACTATTAGCGCAATTCGCAGACCTCAGTGGCGAGGTCGCAGATATTAAGGCTGCCCAAGACGCCAGGCGCGAAGCAGATGAGGAGGAACACATCCCTCACCCCACCCCAATGCCGCCCAACGACAAGCCTTACAACGGTCTAAGTCAGTTAAAAACCACAGTGCCATCCTTTGCAGGCAGTACCAATCCTGAAGAGTACTTAGACTGGGAGATTAAGATGGAGAGAATTTTTGAGCTCCACTCGATTCCCGAGCACAAGAAGGCTCCACTCGCGGTGGTAAATTTCACCGAATATGCACTTGTTTGGTGGAATCAAGAGTTGGACCAAAGGCGCAACACACGGCCTATGAGAGCTCGAGCTCCACCTCTATCATGGTTTGATCTGACTACAGCAATGCGTAAGACTTTCGTTCCTGCGTATTATTTTAGAGAATTGTATAAGAAATTACATACACTTATACAAGGCTCTTTGACTGTAGATGAATATTACAAGAAGTTAGAGATGGCCAAGATCAGGGTCAATGTCTATGAGGATGATGCCGCCAGTATGGCTCGCTTTCTCACCGGCCTGAATAAGGGATAGCATTAGCAGTGGAATTGTAGAATGCCACCAGCGTAATAGATATGCTACACAAAGCCAGGGTAATGGAGGAATACATGAAAACTGTCCAACCAATTAGGACGCCATCAAGCGCCCCAGCCACCTGGAGGAAGAATCCGGTGTACTCTCCTCCCACCAAGAAGCCTTCAACTCTGAACGCAAAGCTATCCAAGCTGGACCATCCACCGCATCTTCATCTTCATCCGCAGCTAAAACGCCGTTCACTCCTAGAAAGCCAATCCACGACATCACTTGTCACAGGTGTTCCGGGCGTGGACATATGATGCGCGATTGCCCTAACATCAGAAAAGTGCTACTTGGGCATGATGGCGACTACATCTCTGAGGAGGATGAAGACGAACCTGTTAATCCCTTCACGGATTTAACCCATGAGGGTAAGTCAGATACAGAGCAGGATATTCACCAACTTGACGGTGACACTACCTTTCCATAGTTGCCCGCTCTTTGACTACGTCCGTCGTCCAGGACTCAAGTCAACGAACCAACATCTTTCATTCTTGTGCTAAGGTAAATGGTAGAGTTGTTGTTCTCATAGTTATGGGGGAAGCTGCACAAATGTCGCCAGTGCATACATGGTCGAAAAGCTGAATCTCCCCACCATCATCCATCCGCATCCGTACCGGCTCCAATGGCTCGACAACTCAGAAGGGTACCGAGTCAACAAGCAGGTAGAGTGCCATATGCTATTGGGAAGTTTGAAGGAGAAGTTACTTTTGATGTGCTCCCTATGGAGGCGCGCCACATTCTCCTGGGTCGCCCATGGCTCTTTGATAGGCGACACACGACACAGTTGCCAACACCTACTCGGTCTGCCAACGGGGCAAGATCCAAACATTTCTGCCTCTGCCACCCTAAGATTTCATGCTGAGTCTCTCAGGATGAAAGATAAGCTTGCCGAATGGGAAGCTGAGAAGAAACAAGAAAATGGGAAGGGGAAACAGATTGTAAAGGGTAGTAAGGCGAACTCAGATAAGCCTTCAAAAGAAGATAGTAAAAGTAGCTTATTTGCTACACTTGGGGAAGTCGAGCAGGTTTTAGAGTCTAAGGGATTAATACTTGTACTTGTTGCTAAAACGACTCCACTAACCTTGCTGATGTTCCTAGGGCTCTCCCTATGGAAGTCGAGTTTTTATTGCAGGAATATGATGATGTCTTTCCAGAAGAGCTGCCCGCAGGAGTGCCCCTCTTCGAGGAATCGAGCATCAGATCGACTTCGTACCTGGCTCATCGATCCCAAATCGTCCAGCTTACAAAGCAAATCCAGAGGAAACAAAGGAATTGCAGCGTCGAGTGGAGAAGTTACTCGCCAACGGCCAGGTAAGGGAATCTTTAAGTCCTTGTGTTGTACCTGTTATACTTGTTCCTAAGAAAGATGGTACATGGAGAATGTGTATGGACTGTAGAGCTGTTAATAAAATCACCATTAAGTATAAGCATCCTATTCCTAGGCTTGATGACATGCTAGAAGATCTATATGGCTCAACTGTTTATACTAAGATTGATTTAACACAAGGCTATCATCAAATTAGAATGAAGGAAGGTGATGAATGGAAAACTGCTTTTAAAACTAAATTTGGTTTATATGAGTGGTTGGTTATGCCCTTCGGCCTTACAAATGCACCTAGTACTTTCATGCGATTAATGAATCATGTGCTTAGAAAGTTTATAGGAAAGTTGTTGTGGTCCTATTTTGATGATATATTGATATATAGTTGGGACATGAAGTCACACATAGAGCATATGCGATTGGTATTAATTGAGTTATGTGATAATAAATTATATGCCAATGTGAAAAAGTGTACGTTCTGTGTGGAGGAAGTTGTCTTCCTTGGTTTTGTTGTCTCGAAGGATGGCGTGAAAGTTGACGACGCCAAGGTTCAGGCTATTCGTGAATGGCCTACACAACATCAGCCTCTCAGGTGAGATCTTTCCATGGTCTTGCTAGTTTTTATCGGAGGTTCGTGAAGGACTTTTCTACCAAGGCTGCGCCCCTGAATGAGTTGTGCAAGAAGCACGTACCGTTCTTGTGGGGTCAAGCTCAAGAAAATGCCTTTACTGTTTTAAAGCATGATCTCACTCATGCTCCTGTTTTAGCATTGCCAGATTTTGATCGAGTTTTTGAACTTATGTGTGATGCTTCAGGTATAGGTATAGGCGCTGTGCTGATGCAAGAAGGGAAGCCTATCGCATACTTCAGTGAGAAGTTGAAGGGAGCTGCCTTGAATTACCCGACTTACGACAAGGAGCTCTATGCAGTGGTTCGTGCTTTAGAACTTGGCAGCATTACTTGATGGCCAAGGAGTTCATTGTGCACTCGGACCGAGTCCCTTAAACATCTAAAGGGACAGGGTAAGTTGAACAGACGTCACGCTAAGTGGGTATCTTTCATTGAACTTTTCCTTATATCATTAAGTATAAAAAGGGAAAGGAGAATATCGTAGCTGACGCTCTGTCTCGGAGGTATGAAGCCCTTACTTTACTTGATCATTCATCATTAGGGTCTGCATATCCTAAGGAATTGTATGCTTCTGATTTAGATTTTTCCAATAGTTATGAAGCATGTGAATCTGGTGCATTTCAGAAATTCTTTATGCAAGATGGCTTTTTGTTTAAAGAAAATAAGTTATGCATCCCACGTAGTTCAACTAGGGAGCTACTGGTACGTGAAGCGCACAGTGGGGGGCTAATGGGTCATTTTGGTGTCCATAAAACACTTGATATGCTTAAAGAACACTTCTATTGGCCTAAAATGCATAAAGATGCAGAGTCTATTTGCTCACGCTGCATTGAATGTCTCAAAGCGAAGTCTATGTCTAAGCCCCATGGTCTTTACACACCGTTAACTGTACCTTCTGTTCCTTGGACTGACATCTCTATGGATTTTATTTTAGGGTTGGCGAGGACGCAAAGAGGTAATGACTCACTCTTCATTGTCGTGGACAGATTTTCTAAGATGTCTCATTTTATCCCATGCAGGAAATCTAATGATGCAAAGCATGTTGCGGACTTATTCTTCAAGGAGATAGTTCGGCTACACGGCATTCTACGCATCATTGTGTCAGATAGAGATGTGAAGTTTTTGAGTTACTTTTGGAAGACGTCGTGGTCTCGGTTAGGATCTAAGTTGTTGTTCTCGACCACTAGTCATCCCCAAACGGATGGTCAGACAGAGGTGACCAACTGCACCGTAGGAAATCTACTGAGGGCGCTGATTAAGAAGAACTTGAAGAGTTGGGAACAAGTCTTGCCGATTGCAGAGTTTGCCTACAATTGCTCCAGGCATTCCTCAACAGGGTTTCCGCTTTTCGAAGTCGCCTACGGCTTCAACCCGCTAACAGTGATGGATTTACTGCCACTGCCCCTGAAGGATCAGACAAGTCTTGATGGAGCACAGAAAGCAGAAGCTGTTAAGCGGTTGCATGAGAAGGTTCGTCAGAATATAGAGAAGATGAATGCACGTAACGCCAAAGCTTCAAATCAAAGGCGTACGGCAGTGAGCATTGAACCTGGTGATTGGGTTTGGGTTCACATGAGAAAGGAGAGGTTTCCAGTTGCCCGAGGACGAAGTTACATCCCCGAGGCGATGGGCCCTTTCAAGTTATTGCTAAGATGGGGGATAACGCTTACAAGCTTGACTTACCAGGTGAGTATAGTGTTAGTACATCTTTTAATGTTGCTGACTTGTCTCCGTTTAATTTTGACCAGGATCTTGATTCGAGGTCGAATCCTTTCCAACCGAGAGGGAATGATGAGGCCATCCCCAACCCATCGACAAGTCCAAGCAGAGAGGATCTACAAGTTGAGGCAAGGGACTCGAGAAAGGAAGCAGAGCCTGTTCGTGTGCTACATCGAGGCCCAGCTATGCTCCAGGACCCGAGCCCATACTAGAGAGATCCCTTGGTAGATATCATTGGGCCAATGACACGCAGAAGGACAAGAAAACTCAAGGCCGACCTTGAGAACCTAGTCCAAGAGTGTTCCCAGCAATCCCAGATGGCATCCGAAGCACAAACCCCTGAAGATAAAGCCCAGAAGAGTCAGAAGGGTAAAATGGTCATTTTACTCACCATTTCCAAAAAGGTGTCTAAATTGAAGAATCATGAAGAAATGAAGAGTTTGTAAAATTTGAGTTTCAGAAATGATTCTGGAAGCTTCTACACTTTTCACAGACACGCTATTGAGTTTTGGGCCGAATCCCTTTGCAATCCACCTTCATAAATTCGGCCAGCCCAGACCAAGAGAAGGAGAGGAAATTCCGAAATTGGGAAGCCCAATTGAGAAGCCCAATCCAAAATTGTGAAGGGTTTTAATTAAGGAGTTAGTTTGAGTTTACAAGTTAAGTTAATTCTAGTAGTAGTTTTCAATGAGAGTTCCTACTTAAACTCTTGTTGTATTTTAATATTACTTCTTATTCTTCTTATTTTTAAGAGAATTTTTGGCTGAAATTATCCAATAATTCACCCGAATTATTATCTCTTAACAAACCTAGTTCCTTTAGTTTGTTTCTTTTCAAGAGATCAATCTCTCGATTGATTTCTACTTCTTAGTTTTGATTCATTTCTACTTGTTATTTAGTATAGAATTTCGGCTAGGTTCACCCTTGTGAAATCCGAATCATTATCATCAACTAAACCTAGTTCTTTTAGGTTTCAGTTTGTAAGGAATCAATCTCTTGATTGAGTTCCAATTTTAATTGCTTTCTACTACTTTTTACTAAAGAATTCGGCTGCCTATAACTATAAATAGGGGTCCTCTTCTTCATTTTTCAACACACAATTTTGATTCAAGTAATAGAATAGTATAGTTTTATACTTTTTGAATCATTCTCTTATTTTGAGCTTTCGTAGTTTGCATGCTTTGTGAATTACTATAGGTTTAGAAACTATAGCTTTTTAGGCAATTGCTCTGCTTAGAATGCATGCTTTTGTTTTGACTCTTTTGTTCTTAAACTTGGTTCGATCTGCGTGTTTAAAATTAGCTTAGCTTAATTTTAGTAGACTGCCAAATCCGAGGTTGGGATTCTAGAGGTTAAGAGCTGCGTCTCGCAATTTCCAAACTTTCCTTGGCAAGTATTCTGCATCGTGAACTCCGGTCCACATCAATAGGGGTATCCAAATTACAATAGGAAAAGAATAACTGAAAGCAGCGAAAGTGGAAACCAATCAGAATTGGATTTTCCTTACAAACCAAGTCCTAAATGAACAAGGACAATGGTGAACGAATTAAGTCACCTTTATATGAATAGGTGGACCAAATTCTATCCTATTTAGACTAGGAAAACAATTAAAATTGGAAACCAATCAAGATATTGATTTCTTACAAACCCAAAACCTAAAGGAACTAGGTTTTGGTAGTTGCTCAATTTGTCTGCCATATGGATATGGTTATGGACAAAATTCACACTTAAAATAGGTACGAAATAAATATAAATCCTATAAAAAAAAAGGAGATCAAGAAAAGGGATCCCTTTTTTGGAAACTAACAAGTTAATCTAGTTGTCACAAACTTGTAACAACCTAACTAACTTGTAACAAACTAAGGGTAGGATTAGGGAACATGCACAAATCCTTATCCTTCCCCAAACCCTAACCCTTATGCGAAAACCCCTTGGTGAAGTGGACTTTCAGTTGGGCTTCTTGATGGGCTTGGCCGACTTGATGACGTGGAATGGACTCCATGGATTGGGTCGGCCCAATTGTAATGGCGCATGGTGGTTTTGATGTAGGGAGCTTTCGAAACATTTTGGAATCTCTCGGAATCATTTCGGAATCAAGATTTTCAAGATTCTGCAAAATACGAAATTCAAGATTTTTCAAGAAAATCAAGAACTTTAAGAAACGTCTCTTTAAAGTCAAAGAACCTTCCGGCGTCTTCAAGAACTTCAAGAAACAACCCTTTTCTTTATTGTGGAGAGTTTGGAGATGCATTGTCTTCAAGGATCCTTTTGAATAGAATGACTCTCACACTCTTCCCGGCATTCTTTTCAAGGGCTTTGCCTTCAGGTTGGCTTCATGGATTCTAACTCATAACGTGTGTTGTTTTAGCCCTAGATGTCCTCATCAGATTCTAGGAGTTAAGAGCTGCGTCCTGCAATCAGACTTTCCTTGGCACTTTTCGCATCGAGTTCTTGGTTTTCACGGCATTGGCGATCCAGGGTTCACATTAATTGGTATCAGAGCCAAGGCTATTTGCTCGACAGGAAGAGATTTGAGTAGCCCAATCAATTCATCAGGTGTTTTCTGTTCCCTTAATCTACTTTAATTACTGATTTTGTGGAAAAGAACGCTTCTTTTTGAGAAAAAAATTTCTTTTTCTTAAATAAATAATTCGATTTTGCTTCTACTGTTTTGCTATTAAAATCAAAATTGTTGGGTTGAAAAGAAAGAGGAATTTCGAAAAGAAAGGTTAAAATCGGTTTTCCTTGAAAATTGGAACATTAGATTTTAGGGTTTTTAAAAACTAGGGTTTTTGTGGCTGTTTTGCTCACTTTTGGCTACTATTTTGCAATTGCCTTTTTGAATCCAGTAGGTGCTGTTTTTGTAACAATTAAAGGATAACTGACACTTTTTGTTGCTGAAATTGCCCTTAAGTTGGATTGTTTTACACGCCTCTCCCTATTTTCAATTTGTGTTCAATTTGGTGAACTTTGGCAAGTGAAGTTAAGCCACTCACCTTGTTTTTGCAATTTGTGATATATATGCACGTATCTTGATACTTTGTTTTGAATTCTTGACAATATATTGAATTCTTGAAATTGTATCGTTGGGTTGCCTAATTTTATAGAATCGCATATTAGCGTTGAAAGGTGATAAAATTGCAAACTTTGGTAGCTTTGTGGCAGTTGCTTTAAGAATTGTTTTCTCCATGGTTTAAAGTGTGCCTGCAAAGTTGATAGTGTTCGTTCATCAACACTACTCCCCACAGCAGTACGCTCCAAAGCCAAAGAGGATTCTTTTCTTTATTGGAAATCTTCTTCCCTATCGTTTTTAACACTACTCCCCACAGAACTACAGTGATATCTGGGGAATTTTTCCGTCACAGGGGTTAAATTTTTCTTTAAAAAACTTGAATAATTGGTTGGAATTGGTTTCTTGATTACCCGCTGGGTTGGGTGATCACTTCTTGGGTTAGATAGGTCTTTCCTGATTTGTTTCAAACCTGCTGATTATTGTTTCTTCTTCAATTGAATTGCCCTGCTTCTTAAGCTTGCTATCTTTCCATGCTACCTTGAACGATTACTCTGAATTATAGCTTGAATTTTATCTTCGTGCACTGTCATTATCTCTTAACTTTGAGGGCTTTTCCCCAAAAGTTCCTTATCAGTGTACTTCTTATTTGAGCTATATTATCAAAATTTCTTTTTCGAAAAGGTATTTTTTTAAATTGAAAATCGAACCAAGTTCTTTTTTTCAAAATTTTTTTGCCACTTTCCTATATAGTTTTGTTCTTTGTGTGATTGACTATTTGCTTGTGATGCGAACCCCTGATTCCCAACGCCTTTGGAAACCAAGAACTCTACGCGAAATGTGCCAAGGAAAGTCTGAATGCAAGACACTGCTCTTAAACCCTAAAATCCTTACCCTTGGATTCGGCAGACTACTAACTTACAAAGTAAATTAAACACGCAATTCGAACCAAGTGGAGTAAAATAGAATTCGAAACAAAGCTTTGATTAATAGACATAGCAATTATCTATTACCCTATAGTTTCTTGACTTTTAGCAATTAACAAGCATGCAAATTACATAAGCCCAAAACAAAGGAGTCATTAAAGAAGTATAAATTCTAACTTAATCAATAATCAACTATCTAATTTCGTGGTTGGCACCCCTATTTATAGGTATGGGGGTGTCCAAATTACAATAGAAAAAGAGTTAGTAAAAGCAGCAAAAGTGAAAACCAATCAGAATTGGATTTTCCTTACAAACCAAGTCCTAAACGAACAAGGACAATGGTGGATGAATTAAGTCACCTTTACGGAAAGGGATGAACGAAATTCTAATCTAATTATACTAGGAAAAGAATTAAAATTGGAAACCAATCAAGAGATTGATTTCTTACAAACCCGAAACCTAAAGGAACTAGGTTTTGGTAGTTGCTAAATTCTTCTGCCGCTTGGAATGGCATATGGAAGAAATTAACAAATAAAATAGGTAGGAAAATAATATAAATCCTATCAAAAAGGGAGATCAAGAAGGGATCCCTTTTTGGAAACTACCAAGCTAATCTAGTTGTAACAAACTTGTAACAACCTAACCAACTTGTAACAAACTTTGGGTAGAATTAGGTAACATGCACAAAACCTAATACTTCCCCTACCTAAGCTTCCAAGTGGCGTGTGGGCTGCTTCTTGTGGGCTTGGTCTGGCTGAAAATTGAAGGGAATGGACTCCATGGTGAGTTCGGCCCATTTTGAGATGGTGCATGGTGCTGATAGTGTAGGGAGCTTCTGGAATCTTTTGGAAACTCCCAGAATCATTTTGGAATGTCAAAAATCAAGATTTTCAAGATTCTTCAAGATTCAGTAAACCGCAAAATTCAAGATTTTCAAGAAAATCAAGAACTTCAAGATTTGTCTCTTTAAAGTCCAAAAACCTTCTGGTTTATTCAAGAACTTCAAGAAACGACCCTTTCTTCATTGTGGAGAGTTTGGAGATGCCTTTCCTTCAAAGATCTTTGAATAGCATGACTCTTCTATTTCTCTTGGCATTCTTCTCAAGGGCTTTGCCTTCTAGTTGGCCTTGTGGATTCTGACTCATAACTTGTGTTATTTTTAGCCTTGGATATCCTTATTAGCTTGTTACCTTTGCCCAGGATTTTGTGACCTTAATTGAGTATACAAGACTGAGGAAAAAGGCTAAGTGATACAGCACATAAGGGTTGCCATCCCTAAGAGCGATACACAGGGTTATGTGTAAGTTAGGAGGGCCATACTAGAAGGACAAGGGAGTAAGGTTACTCTGCTCACTTTACTTGTTCTTAGCAGGAATTTTTCTTGGTTACTTTAGGTATGTCTGGAGGAGAAGCTCCCCCAGTTACGAATGCGCAACTCATGGCTGCCATTGCGAATTTGACCAATCAATTCACAGACCTCAAGGGTGAGGTTGCAGATATAAGGGCCACCCAGTAGGACCGGTTCGAGGATGAGGAAGACGTCCACACCCCACGAGCTGGCACTGATTCATAGCCCTTTGCAGGTCTAAGTCAATTGAAGACATCTGTGCCTTCTTTCGCAGGAGGTACTGATGAGGATATCCAAGCCTAAAAAAAACACAAGTTATGAGTTAGAATTCATAAAGCCAACCAGAAGGCAAAAGCCCTTGAGAAGAATGCCAGGAGAAGTAGAAGAGTCATGCTATTCAAAGAACCTTGAAGGAAAGGCATCTCCAAACTCTCCACAATAAAGAAAGGGTCGTTTCTTGAAGTTTTTGAAGACACCGGAAGGTTCTTGGACTTTAAAGAGACAGATCTTGAAATTCTTGATTTTCTTGGAAAACTTGAAATTCATAAAATGCTAAATCTTGAAGAATCTTGAAAATCTTGATTTTTGACATTCCGAAATGATTTCGGGAGTTTCCAGAAGATTCCAGAAGCTCCCTACACAATTGACACCATGCGCCATCAATTTGGGCCGAACTGCCATTGAAGCCCACTCCACTCCAAAGTTCGGCCAACCCAAGCCCACAAGGAAGTTTCCATGCACCTAGGTTAAGGGTTTGAGTAAGGGATAAGGATTTGTGCATGTTTCCTATTCCTACTCCTTGTTTATTACAAGTTGGTTAGGTTACAAGTTTGTTACAACTAGATTAACTTCGTAGTTTCCAAAAAGGGATCCCTTCTTGATCTCCCTTTTTGGATGGGATTTATATTTATTTCTTAATGATATTTAGTTGTGAATTTCGTTCATAGGCCAATCCAAGTGGCAGACGAATTCAGCAACTACTAAAACCTAGTTCCTTTAGGTTTCGGGTTTGTAAGAAATCAATCTCTTGATTGGTTTCCAATTTTAATTATTTTCCTAGTATAATTAGGTAAGAATTTCGTTCCCCTATTACCATAAAGGTGAACAAATTCATCCACCATTGTCCTTGTTCATTTAGGACTTGGTCTGTAAGGAAAATCCAATTCTGATTGGTTTCCCCTTTTGCTGCTTTTACTAATTCTTTTCCTACTGTAATTTGGACACCCCTATACCTACAAATAGGGGTGCCAACCACGAAATTATTAGTTGATTAAATTATTTAAGTTATAGTTTTATACTTCTTTAATCACTCACCTTATTTTGGGCTTATGTAATTCGCATGTTTGTTAATTGCTAAAAGCTACAAAAACTATAGGCTAATAGATAATTGCTCTGTCTATTGCTAAGATTTTTTTCAATTCTAGTTTTTTCCACTTGGTTCAAATTGCGTGTTTAATTTACTTTGTAAGTTAGTAGTCTGCCGAATCCAAGGGTAAGGATTCTAGAAGTTAAGAGCTGCGTCTTGCATTCAGACTTTCCTTGGCACTTTTCGCATCAAGTTCTTGGTTTCCACGGCGTTGGGGATCAGGGGTTCTCATTAGGTACAGACCCCGAAGAATAATTAGACTGGGAGATCAAGATAGAGCGGATCTTTGAGCTTCACTCGCTCCACGAGAACAAGAAGGTCCCACTTGCGGTGGTCAATTTCACCGAATATGCACTTGTTTGGTGGAATCAGAAGTTGGACCAAAGGCGCAACACCAAGCCTATGCGTGCACGTACGCCACCTCTTACATGGTTTGATTTCATGACAGTGATGCGCAAGACTTTTGTACCTGCGTATTATTTTGGAGAATTGTATAGGAAGTTACACACTCTTGTACAGGGATCTATATCTGTCGATGCTTGCTTTAAAAAGTTAGACATGGTTAAGATTAGGGCCAATGTAATAGAAGACGATGCCACCAATATGGCTCATTTTCTTAGTGGGCTTAATAGAGGGATAGCTTTAGCGGTAGAACTAAAGAATGCTACCATTTTAATGGATATGCTCCACAAAGCCAGAGTAATGGAGGAGTACCTGAAGATGGTTCCAACGGTTAAGACGCCTGCCAGCGCCCCTACTACTTGGAGAAAGAATCAGGTCTATAAGCCAGCACCAGCAAGGAAACCGTTCAACTCTGAACGTAAAGCTATTCAGTCTGCCCCATCCACATCTTCTTCCTCGGTAGCTAAAACGCCTAACACACCAAAGCAGAGCATCTCGCAGATCATTTGCCACAGGTGTTCTGGCCTCAGGCACTACATGAGGGACAATCCTAAAATTAGAAAGGTACTATTAGGGCAGGATGGAGAGTACGTCTCAAAACAAGAAGGCAATGATGATGCCAATCACATCTCAGAATTGGCTGACAACAGCAAGTCAGATACAAAGGAGAACGTTCACCAGCCAGAGGAATATAGCTAGATAGTCATTGTGTCCCGATCTTTGATTACAGCTGTTGTCCAGGATACTTCACAGCGGACCAATATCTTTGATGTGGACCGGAGTTCACGATGCAGAATACTTGCCAAGGAAAGTCTGGAAATTGCGAGACGCAGCTCTTAACCTCTAGAATCCCTACCTCGGATTCGGCAGTCTACTAAAATTAAGCTAAGCTAATTTTAAACACGCAGATCAAGCCAAGTTTAAGAACAAAAGAGTCGAAACAAAAGCATGCATTCTAGGGAGAGCAATTACCTAAAAAGCTATAGTTTCTAAACCTATAGTAATTCACAAAGCATGCAAACTACGAAAGCTCAAAATAAGAGAATGATTCAAAAAGTATAAAACTATACTATTCTATTACTTGAATCAAAATTGTGTGCTGAAAAATGAAGAAGAAGACCCCTATTTATAGTTATAGGCAGCCGAATTCTTCAGTACAAGTAGGTAGAAATCAACTGAAATTGGAACTCAATCAAGAGATTGATTCCTTACAAACTGAAACCTAAAAGAACTAGGTTTTAGTTAAAATGCTGAATTTGGTTTTCTCACTAATGTATCTAACCGAAATTCCTAGCTAAATAAAGAAGTAGAAATAAATCAAAACTAAGAAGTAGAAATAAATCAAGAGATTGATCTCTTGAAAAGAAACAAACCTAAAGGAACTAGGTTGGTTTAAGTGATAATATTTTGTTGTAGGAAGATATAATGGTAGCCGAAATTTATGAAAATAATTAGAAGTAAAAATGAAATAAACTACTAGAATTAATTGGAGTTGTAAACTCAAACTAACTCCTTTAAAACCCTAACTCAAATTCGGATGTGGGCTGCTCAATTGGGCTTCCAATTTCGGATTCCTCTCCTTCCTTTGGGTCTGGGCTGGCCGAATTTATACAATGGGCTGCAAGGGAATTCGGCCCAAAACTCAATGGCGTGTCTGTGAAAAGTGTAGGAAGCTTCTGGAAGCTTCCGGAATCATTTCTGAAACTTAAAATTTACAAATTCTTCATTTCTTCATGATTCTTCAATTCAGACCCCTTTTCAGAAATGGTGAGTAAAATGACCATTTTACCCTTCTGACTCTTCTGGGCTTTATTTTCAGGGGTTTGTGCGCCGGATACCATCTGGGCTTGTCGGGAACATTCTTGGACTAGGTTTTCAAGGTCGGCCTTGAATTTCCTTGTCCTTCTGCGTGTCATTGGCCCAACGATATCTACAAATGGATCTCTCTGGAATGGGCTCGGGTCCTGTGGCATAACTGGGCCTCGGTGTAGCACCCGAACAGGCTCTGCTTCCTTTCTCAAGTCTTCTGCATGTACTTGTTGATCCTCTCTGCTTGGACTTGTTGATGGACTGGGGATGCCCTCATCAAAGAAGGTTCAAGAGACTCTCAACAACCTTGTACAAGCTTGCCGATAGGATGCTCAATTGATAGTAGAAGCCAACGCCTTGGAGAACAAAGCCGAAAAGGTTCAAATTGCAACTCTCCTTACAATTCTTGAAGAAGAAGCGCAATTCCCCATTCCACAATGAAGAGGAGGTTGTTTCTTGAAGTTCTTGAAGACGTCGGAAGGTTCTTGGACTTTAAAGAGACGTTTCTTGAATTTCTTGATTTTCTTGAAAATCTTGAATTTCATATTTTGCAGAATCTTGAAATTTTCAAAAATCTTGATTCTGAAATGATTTTGGGAGATTCCAGAAGATTCCAGAAGCTCCCTACACCATTCCACCATGTGCCATCAACAACATGCCGAATGTCCAAGGAGTCCAGTCCACATCAACCAATTCGGCCAGCCCATCAAGAAGCCCACACGCAAGGTCTACTCCATTAGGGTTTGCAAAATTAAGGGATAGGGTTTGGGGGAAAATAAGGGTTTGTGCATGTTCCCTATTTTGTCCTTAGTTTGTTAGTTTCCAAAAAGGATCCCTTCTTGATCTCCTTTTTAGAGTAGGATTTCCAATTCCTTTTCCTTCTTGGTTTTACTTGTAATTTCGGCTGCCATTAGCTTAAGGTGACCGAATTTCCTTTTTCTTTTACCATTACCCACTTCTTTCAGGTTTTTGTATTGTAAAGGAAATCAATCTCTTGATTGGTTTCCAATTCTAATTCTTTCCTACTTCTTTTTTCGGCTGCCCTACTCTATAAATAGGGCATTCGAACAGCATAATTAATACAAGTATTCAAATCTTAAAACTATTAGTTTGAGTACTCTCCCTTTATTGCTTTATGTATTTTGCATGCTGGTAATTTATATATTGCATGAAACTTAGCTTAATTAGGTTATTTGCTGTACCTAATTAAAATCGCATGTTTCACCTCTTTTCTTACTTGGTTCGAATCCCTTGAGTAAATTAGCTTAGGTTGGTTTATTTTTGTTAACTGGATTTTCGGGTAAGTTAAGAGTTCATACGAGCTACGCCGTGTAATCAGACTTTCCTTGGCAATTCATCCGCATGTGCTTGGTCCACATCACTTGATTTTGATAAAGTCTTTGAACTAATGTGTGATGCATCAGGTATAGGGATTGGAGCTGTTTTAATGCAGGAAGGCAAGCCAATTGCCTATTTCAGTGAGAAGTTGAAGGGAGCTGCCTTAAATTATCCAACTTACGATAAGGAGCTCTATGCCGTGGTCCGTGCATTCGAGACTTGGTCACATTATTTAATGGCCAAGGAATTTGTTATCCACAGTGATCACGAGTGATGCGAACCCCTGATTTCCAACACCTTTGATGACCAAGAACTCTACGCGGAATGTGCAAAGGAAAGTCTGAATGCAAGACACTGCTTTTAAACCCTAGAATCCTTACCCTTGGATTCGGCAGACTACTAACTTACAAAGTAAATTAAACATGCAATTCGAACCAAGTGGAGTAAACTAGAATTCGAAACAAAGCTTGGATTAATAGACAGAGAAATTATCTATTAGCCTATAGTTTCTTGACTTTTAGCAATTAACAAGCATGCAAATTACATAAGCCCAAAATAAGGTGAGTGATTAAAGAAGTATAAATTCTAACTTAATCAATAATCAACTGTCTAAAATTGAATTTGGCAGCCCTTATTTATAGAGTAGGTTGGCCGAATTTTAATCCTAAAATAACTAAGAAAAGAAGTGAAATTGGAAACCTATCAAGAGATTGATTTCATACAAGAACCAAATCCTAAAGGAACTAGGACTGGTTAAAGAAAAGGAATTTCGGCTGCAATGAATATGTACTGGCCGAAAATACAATTAAAATAAGGAAATAAAGAAGTAAAAATAAATCACAAAAAGGTTTCAAGAACGTAAACCTTTTTGGAAACTACCTACAAATCAGCCGAAGTTGTAACAAACTTGTAGCAACCCTAACTAACTTGAAAGAAACTTTGAGTTGAATTAGGAAACATGCACAAATCCTAATCCTTCCCTAACCTAAGCTTCCAAGTGGTGTGTGGGCTGCTCCTTGTGGGCTTGGCCTGGCCGAAAATTGTGAAGTGGATTTCAAGGTGGGTTTCGGCCTATTTGCGGTGGCGCATGGTGGAGATGATGTAGGGAGGTTCTGGAATCTTCTGGAATCTCCCGGAATCATTTTGGAACGTCAAAAATCAAGAACTTCAAGATTCTTCAAGATTTTCAAAACTCTTCAATATTCAGTAAGCCACGAAATTCAAGATCTTCAAGAAAATCAAGAACTTCAAGAAATGCCCTTTCCTTCAGCTGGATTGATTAGTAGGCGCAATTTCCATTGTGATGGAGAGTAAAGTGACGCTTTTATCCTTCCTTCTATTCTCTTCAAGGGCGTTTGTGTCCGTAACGAGTTGGGCTTCTGTAGCACTCCTTCGAACAAGGTTTTCAAGATCTTCTCTGAGCTTCCTTGTCCTTCTTCGGGTCATAGGCCCAACTATGTCAATGAACAGATCTCTTTGATATGGGCTCGGGTCCTAGAGCATTGGCGGGCCTCTATGGAGCACACGAACCTCTGCTGCACTTTTCGAGTCCTTATTGCTTGATCTGGGATCCTCTGTGTACTGACTTGGCGTAGGGCTGGGGATGCTCTCATCATTCCCTCCCGGTTGGAAAGGATTCAACCTCGAATCAAGATCCTGGTCAAAATTAAACGGAGACAAGTCAGCAACATTAAAAGATGTACTAACGCTATACTCACCTGGCAGATCTTGTTTGTAGGCATTATCCCCCATCTTTGTGATAACTTGAAAATGCCCATCGCCTCTAGGGTTGAGTTTAGTCCTCCAGGCTACTGGAAACCTTTCCTTCCTCATGTGAACCCAAACCCAGTCTCCTGGTTCAAAGCTCACAGCCTTGCGACTCCGATTTGCATCTGAAGCATACATGGCATTTTTCCTCTCAAGGTTCTCACAAACCCGTTAATGAATTCTTCTGACGGTGTCTGCTTTCTGTTCGCCATCCAGACTTGTTTGATCCTTCAGGGGCAGTGGCAGTAAATCCATGACCGTCAACAGATTGAAGCCGTAGGCAGCTTCAAAGGGCAAAAATCCAGTTGATGAATGCCTGAAGCAATTGTAGGCGAATTCTACAATCGGCAAGACCTGTTCCCAACCTACAAGATTACTTTTAATTAGTGCCCTTAACAAATTCCCTACTGTTTGGTTGGTCACCTCAGTTTGACCATCCGTTTGTGGATGACTAGTAGTAGAAAATAACAATTTAGTGCCTAGTCTAGATCACAATGTTTTCCAAAAATAACTAAAAAATTTAACATCCCTATCCGAGACGATTGTGCGTGGGATTCCATGTAGCCGAACCACTCTACTGAAGAACAGTTCAGAAACGTGTCTGGCATCATCTGTTTTCCTGCAAGGAATAAAGTGAGCCATTTTAGAAAATCTGTCCACCACGACAAAAATTGAGTCATTATCTCGCTGTGTCTTCGGAAACCCTAAAATAAAATCCATAGAGATGTCAGTCCAATGAACAGTTGGAATAGGCAAAGGTGTATAAAAACCATGAGGTTTGGAAGTAGACTTTGCTTTTAAACAGTTAATGCAAAGTGAGCAAATAGATTCTACATCCTTTCGCATTTTAGGCCAGTAAAAGTGTTCCTTTAACATGTCAAGTGTTTTAGTGACACCAAAGTGACCCATTAGCCCCCCATTATGTGCTTCACGCACCAGCAGTTCCCTATAAGAACTACGTGGGATGCATAACTTGTTGTTCTTATATAAAAACCCATTTTGCTTAAAGAATTTCTGAAACGCACCATTTTCGCATGCTTCATATAACATAGAAAAATCAGGATCAGAAGCATACAATTCCTTTAGATATGAAAACCCTATAGCTGCATGATCAAGAATAACGAGGGATTCATACCTGCGTGACAGAGCATCAGCTACCATATTATCTTTTCCCTTTTTATATTTAATATATAGGAAAAGTTTCAATAAAAGCAACCCATTTAGCATCACGCCTTCAACTTACCTACCCTGTCCCTTAAGGTGTTTAAGGGACTCGTGATCTGAATGGACAATAAACTCCTTGGCCATCAAGTAGTGCTGCCAAGTTTGTAATGCCCTTACCACGGCGTAGAGCTCCTTATCATGTGTCGGATAATTTAAGGCAGCTCCCTTGAGTTTCTCACTAAAGTAGGCAATAGGTTTTCCTTCCTGAATTAAAACAGCACTGATGAGGACCGGAGTTCACGATGCGGAATACTTGCCAAGGAAAGTCTGGAAATTGCGAGACGCAGCTCTTAACCTCTAGAATCCCTACCTTGGATTCGGCAGTCTATTAAAATTAAGCTAAGCTAATTTTAAACACGCAGATCGAACCAAGTTTAAGAACAAAAGAGTCGAAACAAAAGCATGCATTCTAGGCAGAGCAATTACCTAAAAAGCTATAGTTTCTAAACCTATAGTAATTCACAAAGCATGCAAACTACGAAAGCTCAAAATAAGAAATGATTCAAAAAGTATAAAACTATACTATTCTATTACTTGAATCAAAATTGTGTGTTGAAAAATGAAGAAGAGAACCCCTATTTATAGTTATAGGGAGCCGAATTCTTCAGTACAAAGTAGTAGAAAGCAATTAAAATTGGAACTCAATCAAGAGATTGATTCCTTACAAACTGAAACCTAAAAGAACTAGGTTTAGTTAATGATAATGATTCGGATTTCACAAGGGTGAACCTAGCCGAAATTCTATACTAAATAACAAGTAGAAATGAATCAAAACTAAGAAGTAGAAATCAATCGAGAGATTGATCTCTTGAAAAGAAACAAACCTAAAGGAACTAGGTTTGTTAAGAGATAATAATTCGGGTGAATTATTGGATAATTTCAGCCAAAAATTATCTTAAAAATAAGAAGAATAAGAAGTAAAATTAAAATACAACAAGAGTTTAAGTAGGAACTCTCATTGAAAACTACTACTAGAATTAACTTAAGTTGTAAACTCAAACTAACTCCTTAATTAAAACCCTTCACAATTTCGGATTGGGCTTCCCAATTTTGGAATTTCCTCTCCTTCTCTTGGTCTGGGCTGGCCGAATTTATGAAGGTGGATTGCAAGGGGATTTGGCCCAAAACTCAATAGCATGTCTGTGAAAAGTGTAGGAAGCTTCTGGAAGCTTTCGGAATCATTTCTGAAACTCAAATTTTATAAACTCTTCATTTCTTCATGATTCTTCAATTTAGACCCCTTTTCGAAAATGGTGAGTAAAATGACCATTTTACCCTTCTGACTCTTCTGGGCTTTATCTTCAGGGGTTTGTGTTTCGGATGCTATCTGGGATTGCCGGGAACACTCTTGGACTAGGTTCTCAAGGCCGGCCTTGAGTTTCCTTGTCCTTTTGCGTGTCATTGGCCCAATGATATCTACCAATGGATATCTTGGTATGGGCTCGGGTCCTGGAGCATAGCTGGACCTTGATGCAGCACACGAATAGGCTCTGCTTCCTTTCTCGAGTCCCCTGCCTCAACTTGTAGATCCTCTCTGCTTGGACTTGTCGATTGGTTGGGGATGGCCTCATCATTCCCTCCCGGTTGGAAAGGATTCGACCTCGAATCAAGATTCTGGTCAAAATTAAACGGAGACAAGTCAGCAACATTAAAAGATGTACTAACACTGTACTCACCTAGTAAGTCAAGCTTGTAAGCGTTATCCCCTATCTTAGCAATAACTTGAAAGGGCCCATCGCCTCGGGGATGTAACTTCGTCCTCCGGGCAGCAGGAAACGTCTCATTTCTCATGTGAACCCAAACCCAATCACCAGGTTCAAAGCTCACTGCCGTACGCCTTTGATTTGCAGCTTTGGCGTTATGTACATTCGTCTTCTCTATATTCTAACGAACCTTCTCATGCAACCGCTTAACAGCTTCTGCTTTCTGTTCTCCATTAAGACTTGTCTGATCCTTCAGGGGCAGTGGTAGTAAATCCATCACTGTTAGAGGGTTGAAGCCGTAGGCGACTTCGAAGGGCGAAAACCCTGTTGAGAAATGCCTGGAGCGATTGTAGGCAAACTCTGCAATAGGTAAGACTTGTTCCAAACTCTTCAAGTTCTTCCTAATTAGCGCCCTCAGTAGATTTCCTACGGTGCGGTTGGTCACCACCGTCTGACCATCCGTTTGGGATGACTTAGTGGTCGAGAACAGCAACTTAGTCCCTAACCGAGACCACAACGTCTTCCAAAAGTAACTAAAAAACTTCACGTCTCTATCTGACATGATGGTGCGCAGAATGCCGTGTAGCCGAACTATCTCCTTGAAGAATAAGTCCGCAACATGCTTTGCATCATCAGATTTCCTGCATGGGATAAAATGAGACATCTTAGAAAATCTGTCCACGACAATGAAGAGTGAGTGATGCGAACCCCTGATTTCCAATGCCTTTGGAAACCAAGAACTCTACGCGGAATGTGCCAAGGAAAGTCTGAATGCAAGACACTGCTCTTAAACCCTAGTGATGTGGACGGTTGTACACATGCGGATAATGTTGCCAAGGACCTTGCGATTAAGTGACAAGCTCTAAAAACCTTTAACTTACGTTCAAATTGATAAAACAAGGGATAAACTATCCTGACCAGTTTGTTTAAGAATTCGAACCAAGTGCAAGAAAAGAGGTGTGAAACATGCGAACAATTAGGTTGAGCAATAACCTAAAAGGCTAAGTTTCATGCAATTATGTAAACTACAATATGCAAATACATAAAGCAATAAAAGGAGGTATCTCAAACACTAAGTTTTTGATCTGAAATACACTAAATTTTATTGAAGTTTCGGCCCCTTTAAATAGGAGTAAGGATGGCTAAAAATCAGTAGAAAAAGAAAAGGAAAAGAATTAGAATTGGAAATTAACCAAGAGGTTAATTCCTTGTACAATTACCAAACCCTGAAAGAAGTAGGAGAGTGGTAAGAAAAGGAAAGATAATTTCGGATTTACCTTATTCTTGTGGCAGCCGAAATTATAACAAAAAATAAGGAAAAGAATAAAAATCCTACTTCCAAAAAGAATAAGGAAAAACCCTTTTTGGAAATTAACTAAAAGACTAAAAAGACTTAATTAAAATTCTGAAAACTAATTCCCTAAACCCGTGTGGGCTTTTTCCTTGATTGGCCGTGTGGGCTGCTCCTTGGATTGGGCCGTGCGGCTTCATGCTTCAACTTGGGCTGGCCGAAAACTTGTGGGCTGGTCCATGAGTTTTTGGGTCGGCCCAATTTGTAGGGAACTTTATTAATTTGTTTCTTTTAAGTCCAAGAACCTTCCGGCATCTTCAAGACTTCAAGAAACAGCCTTCTTCTTGATTAATGTTGGATAATTTGCGCCTCTCCTTCCAAGATAGTTAGAAGAGTTGCAAATTGCACATTTCCTCCATTTTGCTCCAAGGCGTGAGCTTCTACAATCAGCTGGGCATCTTGATGGCAAGCTTGAACAAGGTTGTTGAGAGCTTCTCGCACCTTCTTCGCTCTGCTTCTGGTTATGGGCCCAGTGATGTCTACAAGTGGATCCCTCTGATATGGGCTTGGATCCTGAAGCATTGTCGGGCCTCGATGTAGAACTCGAACCTCCTCCTCAGCTTCTCCGGAATCACTTGTAGTTTGACTTTGACTCGTTGCTTGACTTTGGATGCCCTCATCACCTAGAATCCTTACCCTTGGATTCGGCAGACTACTAACTTACAAAAGTAAATTAAACACACAATTCGAACCAAGTGGAGTAAACTGGAATTTGAAACAAAGCTTTGATTAATAGACAGAGCAATTATCTATTAGCCTATAGTTTCTTGACTTTTAGCAATTAACGAGCATGCAAATTACATAAGCCCAAGATAAGGTGAGTGATTAAAGAAGTATAAATTCTAACTTAATCATTAATCAACTATTTTAATCTGGAATTCGGCAGCCCCTATTTATAGAGTAGGTTGGCCGAATTTCAATCCTAAAAGAGCTGAGAAAAGAAGTAAAATTGGAAACCAATCAAGAGATTGATTTCATACAAGAACCAAGTCCTAAAGGAACTAAGACTGGTTAAATAAAGGGAATTTCGCCTGTAATAATGATGTGCTGGCCGAAAATACACTAAAAAAAATAAGGGAATAAAGAAATAAAAATAAATCACAAAAAGGTTTCAAGAGGGTAAACCTTTTTGGAAACTACCTACAAATCAGCCTAAGTTGTAACGACTTGTAACAACCCTAACTAACTTGTAACAAACTTTGAGTAGAATTAGGAAACATGCACAAATCCTAATCCTTCCCTAACCTAAGCTTCCAAGTGGTGTGTGGGCTGCTCCTTGTGGGCTTGGTCTGGCCAAAAAATTGGTGAAGTGGACTTCAAAGTGGTTTCGGCCCATTTGGGGTGGCGCATGGTGGAGATGATGTAGGGAGGTTCTGGAATCTTCTGGAATCTCCCGGAATCATTTCAGAACGTCAAAAATCAAGAACTTCAAGATTCTTCAAGATTTTCAAAATTTTTCAAGATTCAGTAATCTGCGAAATTCAAGATTTTCAAGAAAATCAAGAACTTCAGGAAATGCCCTTTCCTTCAGCTGGATTGATTAGTAGGCGCCATTTCCATTGTGATGGAGAGTAAAGTGACGCTTTTATCCTTCCTTTAATTCTCTTCAAGGGCGTTTGTGTCCGCAACGAGTTGGGCTTCTGTAGCACTCCTTTGAACAAGGTTTTCAAGATCTTCTCTGAGCTTCCATGACCTTCTTCGGGTCATAGGCCCAACTATGTCAACGAACGGATCTCTTTGATATGGGCTCGGGTCCTGGAGCATTGGCGGGCCTCTATGGAGCACACGAACCTCTGCTACACTTTCCGAGTCCTCATTGCTTTATCGGGGATCCTGTGTGTACTGACTTGGCGTAGGGCTGGGGATGCCTCATCAGTGAGTCATTACCTCTTTGCGTCCTCGGCAACCCTAAAATAAAATCCATAGAGATGTCAGTCCAAGGAATAGAAGGTACAGGTAACGGTGTGTAAAGACCATGGGGCTTAGACGTAGACTTCGCTTTGAGACATTCAATGCAGCGTGAGCAAATAGACTCTACATCCTTACGCATTTTAGGCCAATAAAAGTGTTCTTTAAGCATATCAAGTGTTTTATGGACACCAAAATGACCTATTAGCCCCCCACTGTGCGCTTCACGTACCAGTAGCTCCCTAGTTGAACTACGTGGGATGCATAACTTATTTCTTTAAACAAAAAGCCATCTTGCCTAAAGAATTTCTGAAATTCACCAGATTCACATGCTTCATAAATATTGGAAAAATCTAAATCAGAAGCATACAATTCCTTAAGATATGCAAACCCTAATGATGAATGATTAAGTAAAGTAAGGGCTTCATACCTCCGAGACAGGGCGTCAGCTACCATATTCTCCTTTCCCTTTTTATACTTAATGATATAAGGAAAAGTTTCAATGAAAGATACCCACTTAGCGTGACGTCTGTTCAACTTACCCTGCCCCTTTAGATGTTTAAGGGACTCGTGCTCCGAGTGCACAATGAACTCCTTGACCATCAAGTAATACTACCAAGTTTCTAAAGCACAAACCACTGCATAGAGCTCCTTGTCCTAAGTCGGGTAATTCAAGGCAGCTCCCTTCAACTTCTCACTGAAGTAGGCGATAGGCTATCCTTCTTGCATCAGCACAGCGCCTATACCTATACCTGAAGCATCACACATAAGTTCAAAAACTCGATCAAATTCTAGAATTGCTAAAACATGAGCATGAGTGAGATCATGCTTCAAAACAGTAAAGGCATTTTCTTGAGCTTGACCCCACAAGAACGGTACGTGCTTCTTGCATAACTCATTCAGGGACGCAGCCTTGGTAGAAAAGTCCTTCACGAACCTCCGATAAAAACTAGTAAGACCATGGAAAGATCTCACCTGAGAGGCCGATGTTGGCGTAGGCCAGTCACGAATAGCCTGAACCTTGGCGTTATCAACTTTCGCGCCATCTTTCGAGACAACAAAACCAAGGAAGACAACTTCCTCCACACAGAACGTACACTTTTTCTTAACAGCTCTACAGTCTATACACATTCTCCATGTACCATCTTTATTAGGAACAAGTGATGAGGGCATCCCAAGTCAAGCAACAAGTCAAAGTCAACAAGTAAGTGGTTCCGGAGAAGCTGAGGAGGAGGTTCGAGTTCTACATCGAGGCCCGACAATGCTTCAGGATCCAAGCCCATATCAGAGGGATCCACTTGTAGACATCACTGGGCCCATGACCAGAAGCAGAGCGAAGAAGGTTCGAGATACACTCAACAAGCTTGTTCAAGCTTGCCATCAGGATGCTCAGCTGATTGTAGAAGCTCACGCCTTGGAGCAAAATGGAGGAAATGCTCAAATTGCAACTCTTCTAACAATCCTTGAAGAAGAGGCGCAATTCAGCACATCACAATAAAGAAGAAGGCTGTTTCTTGAAGTCTTGAAGATGCCGGAAGGTTCTTGGGCTTTAAAGAAACAATTCATAAAATTCCCTACACATTGGGCCGACCCAAACTCATGGAGACCAGCCCACAAGTTTCGGCCAGCCCAAGAAAGCAAGGAAGCCGCATGGACAGCCCAAAGAGAAAGCCCACACGACTCCTTAGTTAATTAGGGATTTCTTCTTTTAATTAATTATGTTCTTTTATTCTTTTAAGTTAGTTTCCAAAAAGGGTTCCCTTATTCTTTTTGGGAGTCGGAATATTATTCTTTTCCTTATTATTTTAGTTACAATTTCGGCTGCCACACAATAAGGTAGAACCGAAATTGCCTTTTCCTTTTTCTTACCATTCCTACTTCTTTCCGGGTTTTGTAAAGGAAATTAACCTCTTGGTTAATTTCCAATTCTACTTCTGTTCTTTTTCTAATTCTTGTACTGATTTTCGGCCATCCCTTCATCTATAAATAGGGGCCGAAACTTCAATAATATTCAGAGTATTCAGATCATAAAACTTAGTGTTTGAGTGCACTCATTTTATTGCTTTATGTATTTGCATGTTGTAGTTTACATAATTGCATGAACTTAGCTAATTAGGTTAATCGCTCTACCTAATTACTCGCATGTTCAAAACTCTTTTCTTATTGGTTTGAATCTAAACAAATTAGCTTAGGATAAGTTCTTTTGTTCTCTGATTTTTGAAAGTAAGTTAGAGTGTTATACGAGCTCGCCGCTTAATCACAAGGTCCTTGGCAACATTATCCGTATGTGTACAACCGTTCACATCAATTGGTATCAGAGCTAAGGAGTGGTTTCGTGGCTGGAGGAGGTCAACCGACCAACTCTTTTCCAGGTGTTTTCTTTTCCCTTATCTTGAAATTTTGGATTAGAATTCATCTTCTTGGGGAAATTTTTTTTCTTTCCAGGTTTCAATTTGCGATTTTTTTGTACTGTTTTCCATTTTTAAAAATCGCAAAAATTTTCTTAAATACCCGGTCTACCTTTACTGAATTTCAGAAATTAAATCGGGTTTAGAAAACAAAACTTGGGTTTTAGAAAAATTGGGTTGTAGAATTTTTGAAGGGTTCGGTTTTGTGCTTCATTAAGGGGTTCGGTTTTTGGCTTCCTTAGGGTTTTGGTTTCTCAAATTGTCAACCCTCAACCCTAACCCTAAACCCAAAACCCTAACCCTAAACCTTAAACCCTAAACCCTAAACCCTAACCCTAAACCCTAACCCTAAACCCTAAACCCTAAACCCTAACCTAGGGTTTTGGTTTTCAGTTTGGTTTTTCGTTTTGGTTTTTCAGTTCGGTTTTTCAGTTTCGGGTTATAGCTTCGGTTTGCCTAAAAGGCTAGGGTTTTCGATTCTTGCTTGGGTTTATATATTGCTGGGCTTATTGTGAATCAATTCTACCCCTCTTGTGCTGTTTTGTTGAGAAATAGTGAGTTTTTGCGGTTGATGTTAAGCAGCTCACTTGTTTGTGCATTGTAAAATTGCATGCTCTAGTTTGGGATACCTTCTTTTGAATTCTTGAAAATATAGTGAATTCTTGATTTTGTATCCTTGTGCTGCTAAGATTATCCCTGGGATTAGGTTAGTGAATCAAAGTTGAATTTACTAGCCTTAGGGTTTTCGTTTCATTGAAATCGCATATGCTGAAAGTTGGTACTGTTTTCGGTTAATTAAGGGGTTAGAAATCGCAAGTTGGGTACTGTTTTGCATATTGGGATTATTGAGAATTTGTGGGGATTGGTTTCTTGATTACCTATTGGGTGGGTGATCTCTTCTTTGGGTAGTTTTAGGACTTTCCTAAAGTTGTTTCAACTCTGCTTATATTTCTTTGCTTCTATTCAATTTTGAATTGCCCTGCTTTCAATTGCCTAGTTATCTTTTCGTGCTACCTGGACATTTGCTCTTGAATTATAGTTTGGATTTTGTCATCGTACACACTCATCTTTTCTGAAATTTGAGGGCTTAACCCCGAAATTTCCTGTTGTGTACTTCATATCTGAACTATATTATAAACTATCGTTTTGCGAAAAGATTTTTCAAAATAGAACCAAGTGTGGTTTTTGCGAAAATTTGCTTCTTTTCTTAAGTGTCATTGCTTTTGTGTGAATTACTGCTTGCCTAAAACATTTATCAATACCGGAAGGTAGAGTGGTAAAAGGCTTGAGTGTTTATATTATACAGGGCGCCACCCTAGAGCGAAACACAGGGTTGTGTGTAGCTGTTAGGTGGGAAACACTTGGGGGAATAAGGGGGTAAGGTTATTTCTCACTTTTCCTTATTCTTAGCAGACAGGTTTTCGTTTTCTTTTACCGATGTCAGGTGGAGGTGCTCCTAACCCTTTGGGTAACGAGCAAATCCTGGCGGCGATTGCGCAACTCTCCGCGCGATTCGCTACACTCACGGAGGAAGTCGCCGAACTCAGGACTGAACGGGAACAACGCCGCACATACTCAGATGACGATGTGGCCGCACCAGGCACCAACGCCGCAGACCAGCCTTTCGCAGGCCTCAGTCAGTGCAAGACGACCGTTCCGCCCTTTGCCGGAGGCACGAATCCAGAGGACTATCTCGACTGGGAGATGAAGATGCAGCGCATTTTTGAACTTCATGCGATCCCGGAACATAAGAAAGTCCAACTCGCAGTGGTCCATTTCACCGACTATGCCCTAATCTGGTAGAATCAACAGATGTAGGAAGTTGCACTAACATTGCTAGTGAGTATATGGTTGACAAGTTGAAGCTTCCTGTTATCAATCATCCACGTCCTTATCGGCTACAATGGCTCCACAGCTCAGATGGCTACAGAGTCACAATTCTTAGTGTTTGAGTGCCCTCCTTTTATTGCTTTATGTATTTGCATGTTGTAGTTTACATAATTGCATGAACTTAGCTAATTAGGTTAATTGCTCTACCTAATTACTCGCATGTTCAAAACTCTTTTCTTACACTTGGTTCGAATCTAAACAAATTAGCTTAGGATAAATTCTTTTGTTCTCTGATTTTCGAAAGTAAGTTAGAGTGTTATACAAGCTCGCCGCTTAATCACAAGGTCCTTGGCAACATTATCCGCATGTGTACAACCGGCCACATCAATTGGTATCAGAGCTAAGGGGTTGTTTTAGGGCGGGAGGAGGTCAACCGACCAACTCTTTTCCAGGTGTTTTCTTTTCCCTTATCTTGAAATTTTGGATTAGAATTCATCTTCTTGGGGAAATTTTTTTTCTTTCAAGCTTTCAATTTGCGATTTTTTTGTATTGTTTTCCATCTTTAAAAATCGCAAAAATTTTCTTAAATACCCGGTCTACCCTTACTGAATTTCAGAAATTAAATCAGGTTTAGAAAACAAAAATTGGGTTTTAGAAAAATCGGGTTTTAGAATTTTTGAAGTGTTCGATTTTGTGCTTCATTAAGGGGTTCGGTTTTTTGGCTTCCTTAGGGTTTTGGTTTCTCAAATTGTCAACCCTAAACCCTAACCCTAAACCCTAACCCTAAACCTTAAACCCTAAACCCTAAACCCTAAACCCTAACCCTAAACCCTAACCTAGGGTTTCAGTTTTAAGTTTGGTTTTTCGTTTTAGTTTTTCAGTTCGGTTTTTCAGTTTCGGGTTATAGCTTCGGTTTGCCTAAAAGTCTAGGGTTTTCGGTTCTTGCTTGGGTTTATATATTGCTGGGCTTATTGTGAATCAATTCTACCCCTCCTGTGCTGTTTTGTTGAGAAATAGTGAGTTTTTGCGGTTGATGTTAAGCAGCTCACTTGTTTGCGCATTGTAAAATTGCATGCTCTAGTTTGGGATACCTTCTTTTGAATTCTTGAAAATATAGTGAATTCTTGATTTTGTATCCTTGTGCTGCTAAGATTATCTAATGTGGACGGTTGTACACATGCGGATAATGTTGCCAAGGACCTTGTGATTAAGCGGCGAGCTCTTAGAAGTCTCTAACTTACGTTCGAACTAAGAGAACAAAAAGAAGCTAACCTAAGCTAAGTTTGTTTATAGCTGAACCAAGTGCAAGAAAGAGATTTGAAACATGCGAATAATTAGGTAGAGCAAGAACCTAATTAGCTAAGTTTCATGCAATTATGTAAACTACAACATGCAAATACATAAAGCAATAAAAGGAGGGTACTCAAACACTAAGTTTTATGATCTAAATACTCTGAATATTATTATGCACGGCTGCCCTATTTATAGGGAAGGAACAGCCAAAAAAAAGAAAGAAAATAATAAGGAAAAGAATTAGAATTGGAAATTAACCAAGAGGTTAATTTCCTTTACCAAACCCGGAAAGAAGTAGGAATGGTAAGAAAAGGAAGAAAAGAATTCGGTCACCCTTATTTCTTTAGGCTGCCAAAAATACACTTAAAAGTATAAGGAAAAGAATAAAACTCCTACTCCCAAAAAGGGATCAAGAAGGAACCCTTTTTGGAAACTAACTAAAAGAGTAAAAGAACATATTTAATTAAAAGAAGAAATCCCTAATTTAACTAAGGAGCCGTGTGGGCTTTCTCTTTGGGCTGTCCATGAGGCTTCCTTGCTTCTTTGGGCTGGCCGAAAACTTGTGGGCTGGTCCATGAGTTTTGGGTTGGCCCAAATTGTAGGGAATTTCATGAATTGTTTCTTTAAAGCCCAAGAACCTTCCGGCATCTTCAAGACTTCAAGAAACAGCCTTCTTCTTTAATGTGAAGTGCTGAATTACGCCTCTTCTTCAAGGATTGTTAGAAGAGTTGGAATTTGAACATTTCCTCCATTTTGCTTCAAGGCGTTGGCTTCTACAATCACTTGGGCGTCTTGATGGCAAGCTTGGACAAGGTTGTTGAGTGCTTCTCTAACCTTCTTCGCTCGGCTTCTAGTCATTGGCCCAGTGATGTCTACAAGTGGATCCCTCTGATATGGGCTTGGATCCTGAAGCATTGTCGGGCCTCGATGTAGAACTCGAACCTCCTCCTCAGCTTCTCCAGAACCACTTGCTTGTTGACTTTGACTTGTTGCTTGACTTGGGATGCCCTTATCATTATCCCTGGGATTAGGTTAGTGAATCAAAGTTAAATTTACTAGCCCTAGGGTTTTTGTTTCATTGAAATCGCATGTGCTGAAAGTTGGTACTGTTTTCGATTAATTAAGGGGTTAGAAATCGCAAGTTGGGTACTGTTTTGCATATTGGGAATATTGATAATTTGTGGGGATTGGTTTCTTGATTACCTATTGGGTGGTTGATCTCTTCTTTGGGTAGTTTTAGGACTTTCCTAAAGTTGTTTCAACTCTGCTTATATTTCTTTGCTTCTATTCAATTTTGAATTGCCCTGCTTTCAATTGCCTAGTTATCTTTTCGTGCTACCTGGACATTTGCTCATAAATTATAGTTTGGATTTTGTCATCGTACACACTCATCTTTTTTAAAATTTGAGGGCTTAACCCTGAAATTTCCTGTTGTGTACTTCATATCTGAACTATATTATAAACTATCGTTTTGCGAAAAGATTTTTCAAAATAGAGCCAAGTGTGGTTTTTGCGAAAATTTGCTTCTTTTCTTAAGTGTCATTGCTTTTGTGTGAATTACTGCTTGCCTAATACATTTATCAATACCGGGTGGTAGAGAGGGTAAAAGGCTTGAGTGTTCATATTTACAGGGCGCCAACCTAGAGCGAAACACAGGGTTGTGTGTAGCTGTTAGGTGGGAACACTTGGGGGATAAGGGGGTAGGGGGTAAGGTTTTCTCACTTTTCCTTATTCTTAGCAGACAGGTTTTCGTTTTCTTTTACCGATGTCAGGTGGAAGTGCTCCTAGCCCTTTGGGTAACGCACAAATCCTGGCTGCGATTGTGCAACTCTCCGCGCGATTCGCTACACTCACGGAGGAAGTCGCCGAACTCAGGACTGAACGGGAACAACGCTGCACAGACTCAGACGACGATGTGGCCGCACCAGGCACCAACGCCGCAGACCAGCCTTTCGCAGGCCTCAGTCAGTGCAAGACAACCGTTCCGCCCTTTGCCGGAGGCACGAATCCAGAGGACTATCTCGACTGGGAGATGAAGATGGAGCGCATTTTTGAACTTCATACGATCCCCGAACATAAGAAAGTCCAACTCGCAGTGGTCCATTTCATCGACTATGCCCTAATCTGGTGGAATCAACAGATGGATAAATGCAGAAACACGCGTCCTATGCGGGCCCGTGCGCCGCCTCTCTCTTGGTTTGATTTAACTACATCTATGCGTAGAATTTTTGTCCCGGACTACTATTTTAGAGAATTGTATAGGAAATTACATACTCTTGTACAAGGTTCTATGTCTGTAGATGAATATTTTAGAAAATTAGAGATGGCAAAAATTAGGGCTAATGTACAGGAAGATGAGCCCGCATCTATGGCTCGTTTTGTTAATGGTTTAAACAGGGGTATTGCTTTAGCTGTTGAATTGCAGAATTCTACAACTCTGACAGACATGCTGCACAAAGCTCGGGTCATGGAGGAGTATCTGAAGTCCGTTCCACCAATCCGGACACCTACCAGCGCCCCACCAACTTGGCGCAAGAATCCGGCCTACTCTCCACCAGCAAGGAGGCCGATCATGTCTGAGAGAAAAGCCATAGTCCCTGTTGCCGCCCACCCTTCTTCATCACAGCAGAAAACGCCATCAACTCCCAGACAGTCCATCAACAACGTAACTTGCCACAAGTGCTCAGGCCGCGGGCATTACATGCGTGATTGTCCCAACATCCGGAAGGTATTATTGGGCCAAGATGGTGAGTACATTTCAGAGGACGATGAAGAAGAACCAGCCGTTAACCCCTCACAGGAGTTAACTGACAGCACTCTGTCTGCACCAGTGGAGCATTTCGAGTTCCTTGAAAAAGATCCATCTCAGAACTTGGTTACTCGCACTCTGACTACAGCTGCTGTCCCAGACACATCCCAACGGACAAACATCTTCCACGCCAGGACTAAGGTGAATGGAAAGTTGTGTGTTCTGATTATTGATGGAGGAAGTTGCACTAACGTTGCTAGTGAGTATATGGTTGACAAGTTGAAGCTTCCTGTTATCAATCATCCACGTCCTTATCGGCTACAATGGCTCGACAGCTCAGACAGCTACAGAGTCACAAAGCAGTAAGCGTACCATACGCTATCAGTAAGTTCGAATCCACTGTTTTATGTGATGTTCTGGCAATGGAGGCTTGTCACATTCTACTCGGATGACCATGGCTCTTTGACCTGAAGGCAACACATGATGGGGTCGCCAACACTTACTCGGTCTGCCAGGAGGGCAAGATCCACACGTTCCTACCAATGCCGCCGACTGAAGTGCGATCCGAAGCAGTTCTCATGAAGGAGTTCATCGCAAACTGGGAAGCTAAAAGGTGCCAAGCGAAGGGTAAGGGGAAAGAACATGTAAAGGTAGTAAGGCAAACTCTGATAAGCCTGATCAGGACAAAGTTAGGAATAGTTGTTTTGCAACAAAAGGAGAGATAGGTCAAGTGTTAGACAGCAATGATGATGTACTGGTTTTAGTCTGTCAAGATAACTGTGCTAACCCTAACGATATCCCTCAGGATATCCCTACAGAAGTCGAATCTTTGTTGCAGGAATTCGCTGATGTTTTTCCAGAAGAGTTGCCGCAGGGTCTTGCGACACTTCGAGGAATTGAACATCAGATTGACTTCATCCCTGGAGCGCCTATACCAAATCGGCCTGCTTACAAAGCAAATCCGGAGGAAACAAAGGAGCTGCAGAAGCAAATCGAGAAGCTATTGGTGCATGGTCAGGTAAGGGAATCTCTAAGTCCTTGTGTTGTACCTGTCATTCTAGTCCCTAAGAAAGACAGTACTTGGAGAATGTGTATGGATTGTAGAGCTGTAAATAAGATAACAATCAAGTATAGGCACCCTATCCCTAGGCTTGATGACATGTTAGAAGATTTGCATGGTTCAACAATTTATACAAAAATAGATCTTACACAGGGCTATCATCAAATTCGCATGAGGGAAGGGGATGAATAGAAAACTGCTTTTAAGACTAAATTTGGTTTATATGAGTGGTTAGTCATGCCCTTTGGTCTCACAAATGCACCTAGTACTTTCATGAGGTTAATGAATCATGTGCTTAGAAAGTTTATAGGTAAATTTTTTGTTGTGTATTTTGATGATATTCTGATCTATTCTAGAGATTATAAATTGCATGTTGAACATCTTTGTTTGGTTTTAATTGAATTGCGTGCTAATCAATTATATGCCAAGATGCAAAAGTGTACCTTTTGTGTTTCGGAGGTTGTTTTTCTCGGTTTTGTAGTCTCTGCAGAAGGTGTCAAAGTTGATGATGCCAAGGTGAAGGCCATTAGGGATTGGCCGCAGCCAACTTCGGCCGCACAGGTTCGGTCATTCCATGGATTGGCTGGATTCTACAGACGGTTTGTGAAGGATTTTTCCACTAAAGCTGCGCCTCTTAATGAATTGTGTAAAAAGAATGTTCCATTTATGTGGGGGCAGGCTCAGGAAAATGCCTTTACTGTACTTAAGCATGATCTCACTCATGCACCTGTTTTAGCATTACCTGATTTTGATAAAGTGTTTGAATTAATGTGTGATGCATCAGGTGTTGGAATTAGCACTGTTTTAATGCAGGAAAGAAAGCCTATCGCCTTTTTCAGTGAGAAGCTTAAAGGAGCTCCTTTGAATTATCCTACATATGATAAGGAGCTCTATGCTGTTGTCCGTGCCTTTGAGACTTGGTCGCATTATTTGATGTCTAAAGAATTTGTTGTTCATAGTGATCATGAGTCTTTTAAGCATTTAAAAGGACAGAATAAATTGAATAGACGTCATGCTAAGTGGGTTAACTTTATTGAGTCTTTTCCTTACATTATAAGAAAGGTAAAGATAATTTAGTTGCTGACGCTCTATCTCACAGGTATGAAATTATGACAATTTTAGATCATACTTTGTTAGGATTCACATAGCTCAAGGGTTTATATGCTTTTGATGTTGATTTTGCTGATTTGTATAAAACATGTGAATCTGGTGCATTCCAAAAGTACTATAGAAAGGATGGTTTTATGTTTAGGGAAAATAGGTTATGCATCCCTCGTAGTTCCACTAGGGAATTACTGGTTCGTGAAGCTCATAGTGGGGTTCTTATGGGTCATTTTGGTGTGCATAAAACACTTGAACTGTTGCATGAACACTTTTATTGGCCACATATGCGAAAAGATGTACAGAATGTTTACACACGATGCATTAATTGTTTGCAAGCTAAATCTACTTCTAAACCCCATGGATTTTACACGCCTTTACCTGTACCTTCTGTATCTTGGACTGACATTTCTATGGATTTTATTCTAGGGCTTCCGAGGACGCAGAAAGGTAATGATTCTTTATTTGTCGTTGTTGATCGTTTCTCTAAAATGGAGCATTTTATTCCTTGTAGGAAATCAGATGATGCCAGACATGTAGCCGAGTTATTCTTTCAAGGTATTGTTTGGCTACATGGAATTCCGAGAACAATTGTCTCTGATCGCGACGTCAAATTTCTGAGTTATTTTTGGAAGACTTTGTGGTCCCGCCTCGGCAAGAAACTGTTGTTTTCAACTACAAGTCATCCACAGACGGATGGTCAGACAGAAGTCACCAACCACACCGTTGGCAACCTACTCAGGGCGTTAATTCAGAAGAATCTAAAGCGTTGGGAAGACATCTTGCTGGTTGCAGAGTTTGCATACAACCGAACCAAGTTCTCCTCAACAGGGTTCTGTCCATTTGAAGTTGCCTACGGCTTTACTCCTTTGACGGTGATAGATCTCATTCCTTTACCGCCCAAGGAATAAGTTAATCCAGACGGTGCAAAGAAAGCTAAGCTGTGCAACGCATACATGCTAAAGTTCGAGCTAATCTGGAGAAGACGTATGCCAAAGCCGCCGCCAATGCAAACCAACGGCGCAAGGCTGTGGACTCCGAACCAGGCGACTGGGTTTGGGTTCACATGAGGAAGGAACGATTCCCTACTGCAAGAAGGACCAAACTCCATCCAAGGGGCGATGAACCTTTTCAAATCGTTTCCAAGATTGGGCCTAACGCCTACAAACTCGACTTACCAGGTGAGTATGGTGTTAGTTCTTCCTTTAATGTTGCTGACTTGTCTCCTTTTGTTCATGAACAGGTTGCTGATTTGAGGACAAATCCTTTTATTCCGGGAGGGGATGATGAGGGCATCCCAAGTCAAGCAACAAGTCAAAGTCAACAAGCAAGTGGTTCCGGAGAAGCTGAGGAGGAGGTTCGAGTTCTACATCGAGGCCCGACAATGCTTCAGGATCCAAGCCCATATCAGAGGGATCCACTTGTAGACATCACTGGGCCATGACCAGAAGCAGAGCGAAGAAGGTTCGAGATACACTCAACAACCTTGTTCAAGCTTGCCATCGGGATGCTCAGCTGATTGTAGAAGCTCACGCCTTGGAGCAAAATGGAGGAAATGTTCAAATTGCAACTCTTCTAACAATCCTTGAAGAAGAGGCGCAATTCAGCACTTCACAATAAAGAAAAAGGCTGTTTCTTGAAGTCATGAAGATGCCGGAAGGTTCTTGGGGTTTAAAGAAACAATTCATGAAATTCCCTACACATTGGGCCGACCCAAACTCATGGAGACCAGCCCACAAGTTTCGGCCATCCCAAGAAAGCAAGGAAGCCGCACGGCTGCCCATTAAACAAAGCCCACACGGCTCCTTAGTTAATTAGGGATTTCTTCTTTTAATTAATTATGTTCTTTTATTCTTTTAAGTTAGTTTCCAAAAAGGGTTCCCTTATTCTTTTTGGGAGTAGGAATATTATTCTTTTCCTTATTATTTTAGTTACAATTTCGGCATCCACACAATAAGGTAGAACCAAAATTGCCTTTTCCTTTTTCTTACCATTCCTACTTCTTTCCGGGTTTGGTAAAGGAAATTAATCTCTTGGTTAATTTCCAATTCTACTTCTTTTCTTTTTCTAATTCTTGTACTGATTTTCGGTCATCCCTTCATCTATAAGTAGGGGCCGAAACTACAATAATATTCAGAGTATTCAGATCATAAAACTTAGTGTTTGAGTACCCTCCTTTTATTGCTTTATGTATTTGCATGTTGTAGTTTACATAATTGTATGAACTTAGCTAATTAGGTTAATTGCTCTACCTAATTACTCGCATGTCCAAAACTCTTTTCTTACACTTGGTTCGAATCTAAACAAATTAGCTTAGGATAAGTTCTTTTGTTCTCTGATTTTCGAAAGTAAGTTAGAGTGTTATACGAGCTCGCCGCTTAATCACAAGGTCCTTGGCAACGTTATCCGTATGTGTACAACCGTCCACATCAAATGGTATCAGACCTAAGGAGTGGTTTCGTGGCTGGAGGAGGTCAACCGACCAACTCTTTTCCAAGTGTTTTCTTTTCCCTTATCTTGAAATTTTGGATTAGAATTCATCTTCTTGGGGAAATTTTTTTCCTTTCAAGCTTTCAATTTGCGATTTTTTTTGTACTGTTTTCCATCTTTTAAAATCGCAAAAATTTTCTTAAATACCCGGTCTGCCCTTACTGAATTTCAGAAATTAAATCGGGTTTAGAAAGCAAAAATCGGGTTTTAGAAAAATCGGGTTTTAGAATTTTTGAAGGGTTCGGTTTTGTGCTTCATTAAGGGGTTCGGTTTTTTGCTTCCTTAGGGTTTTGGTTTCTCAAATTGTCAACCCTCAACCCTAACCCTAAACCCTAACCCTAAACCCTAAACCCTAAACCCTAACCCTAAACCCTAAACCCTAAACCCTAACCCTAAACCCTAACCTAGGGTTTCGGTTTTCAGTTTGGTTTTTCGTTTTGGTTTTTCAGTTCGGTTTTTCAGTTTCGGGTTATAGCTTCGGTTTACCTAAAAGGCTAGGGTTTTCGGTTCTTGCTTGGGTTTATATATTGCTGGGCTTATTGCAAATCAATTCTACCCCTCTTGTGTTGTTTTGTTGAGAAATAGTGAGTTTTTGCGGTTGATGTTAAGCAGCTCACTTGTTTGCGCATTGTAAAATTGCATGCTCTAGTTTAGGATACCTTCTTTTGAATTCTTGAAAATATAGTGAATTCTTGATTTTGTATCCTTGTGATGCTAAGATTATCCCTGGGATTAGGTTAGTGAATCAAAGTTGAATTTACTAGCCCTAGGGTTTTCGTTTCATTGAAATCGCATGTGCTGAAAGTTGGTACTGTTTCGGTTAATTAAGGGGTTAGAAATCGCAAGTTGGGTACTGTTTTGCATATTGGGAACATTGATAATTTGTGGGGATTGGTTTCTTGATTACCTATTGGGTGGGTGATCTCTTCTTTGGGTAGTTTTGGGACTTTCCTAAAGTTGTTTCAACTCTGCTTATATTTCTTTGCTTCTATTCAATTTGAATTGCCCTGCTTTCAATTGCCTAGTTATCTTTTCGTGCTACCTGGACATTTGCTCTTGAATTATAGTTTGGATTTGTCATCGTACACACTCATCTTTTCTGAAATTTGAAGGCTTAACCCCGAAATTTCCTGTTGTGTACTTCATATCTGAACTATATTATAAACTATCGTTTTGCGAAAAGATTTTTCAAAATAGAACCAAGTGTGGTTTTTGCGAAAATTTGCTTCTTTTCTTAAGTGTCATTCCTTTTGTGTGAATTACTGCTTGCCTAATACATTTATCAATACCGGGTGGTGGAGTGGTAAAAGGCTTGAGTGTTCATATTATACAGGGCGCCAACCTAGAGCGAAACACAGGGTTGTGTGTAGCTGTTAGGTGGGAAACACTTGGGGGAATAAGGGGGTAAGGTTATTTCTCACTTTTCCTTATTCTTAGCGGATAGGTTTTCGTTTTCTTTTACCGATGTCAGGTGGAGGTGCTCCTAACCCTTTGGGTAACGAGCAAATCCTGGCTGCGATTGAGCAACTCTTCGCGCAATTCGCTACACTCACGGAGGAAGTCGCTGAACTCAGGACTGAACGGGAACAACGCCGCACAGACTCAGACGACGATGTGGCCGCACCAGGCACCAACGCCACAGACCAGCCTTTCGCAGGCCTCAGTCAGTGCAAGACAACCGTTCCGCCCTTTGCCGGAGGCACGAATCCAGAGGACTATCTCGACTGGGAGATGAAGATGTAGCGCATTTTTGAACTTCATGCGATCCCCGAACATAAGAAAGTCCAACTCGCAGTGGTCCATTTCATCGACTATGCCCTAATCTGGTGGAATCAACAGATGGATAAACGCAGAAACACGCGTCCTATGCGGGCCCGTGCACCGCCTCTCTCTTGGTTTGATTTAACTACATCTATGCGTAGAATTTTTGTCCCGGACTACTATTTTAGAGAATTGTATAGGAAATTACATACTCTTGTACAAGGTTCTATGTCTGTAGATGAATATTTTAGAAAATTAGAGATGGCAAAAATAAGGGCTAATGTACAGGAAGATGAGCCCGCATCTATGGCTCGTTTTCTTAATGGTTTAAACAGGGGTATTGCTTTAGCTGTTGAATTGCAGAATTCTACAACTCTGACAGACATGCTGCACAAAGCTCGGGTCATGGAGGAGTATCTGAAGTCCGTTCCACCAATCCGGACACCTACCAGCGCCCCACCAACTTGGCGCAAGAATCCGGCCTACTCTCCACCAGCAAGGAGGCCGATCATGTCTGAGAGAAAAGCCATAGTCCCTGTTGCCGCCACCCCTTCTTCATCACAGCAGAAAACGCCATCAACTCCCAGACAGTCCATCAACAACGTAACTTGCCACAAGTGCTCAGGCCGCGGGCATTACATGCGTGATTGTCCCAACATCCGGAAGGACTAAGGTAAATGGAAAGTTGTGTCCCAGACTACAACTGCTGTCCCAGACACATCCCAACGGACAAACATCTTCCACGCCAGGACTAAGGTAAATGGAAAGTTGTGTGTTCTGATTATTGATGGAGGAAGTTGCACTAACGTTGCTAGTGAGTATATGGTTGACAAGTTGAAGCTTCCTGTTATCAATCATCCACGTCCTTATCGGCTACAATGGCTCGACAGCTCAGACGGCTACAGAGTCACAAAGCAGGTAAGCGTACCATACGCTATCAGTAAGTTCGAATCCACTGTTTTATGTGATGTTCTGGCAATGGAGGCTTTTGACATTCTACTCGGATGACCGTGGCTCTTTGACCTGAAGGCAACACATGATGGGGTCGCCAACACTTACTCGGTCTGCCAGGAGGGCAAGATCCACACGTTCCTACCAATGCCGCCGACTGAAGTGCAATCCGAAGCAGTTCGCATGAAGGAGTCCATCGGAAACTTGGAAGCTGAAAGGCGCCAAGCGAAGGGTAAGGGGAAAGAACATGTAAATGGTAGTAAGGCAAACTCTGATAAGCCTGATCAGGACAAAGTTAGGAATAGTTGTTTTGCAACAAAAGGAGAGATAGGTCAGGTGTTAGACAGCAATGATGATGTACTGGTTTTAGTCTGTCAAAATAACTGTGCTAACCCTGACGATATCCCTCGGGATATCCCTACAGAAGTCGAATCTTTGTTGCAGGAATTCGCTGATGTTTTTCCCTGGCGCGCCTATACCAAATCGGCCTGCTTACAAAGCAAATCCGGAGGAAACAAAGGAGCTGCAGAAGCAAATCGAGAAGCTATTGGCGCATGGTCAGGTAAGGGAATCTCTAAGTCCTTGTGCTGTACCTATCATTCTAGTCCCTAAGAAAGACAGTACTTGGAGAATGTGTATGGATTGTAGAGCTGTAAATAAGATAACATTCAAGTATAGGCACCCTATCCCTAGGCTTGATGACATGTTAGAAGATTTGCATGGTTCAACAATTTATACAAAAATAGATCTTACACAGAGCTATCATCAAATTCGCATGAGGGAAGGGGATGAATGGAAAACTGCTTTTAAGACTAAATTTAGTTTATATGAGTGGTTAGTCATGCCCTTTGGTCTCACAAATGCACCTACTACTTTCATGAGGTTAATGAATCATGTGCTTAGAAAGTTTATAGGTAAATTTGTTGTTGTGTATTTTGATGATATTCTGATCTATTCTAGAGATTATAAATCGCATGTTGAACATCTTTGTTTGGTTTTAATTGAATTGCATGCTAATCAATTATATGCCAAGATGAAAAAGTGTACCTTTTGTGTTTCGGAGGTTGTTTTTCTCGGTTTTGTAGTCTCTGCAGAAGGTGTCAAAGTTGATGATGCCAAGGTGAAGGCCATTAGGGATTGGCCGCAGCCAACTTCGGCCGCACAGGTTCGGTCATTCCATGGATTGGCTGGATTCTACAGACAGTTTCTGAAGGATTTTTCCACTAAAGCCGTGCCTCTTAATGAATTGTGTAAAAAGAATGTTCCATTTGTGTGGGGGCAGGCTCAGGAAAACGCCTTTAGTGTACTTAAGCATGATCTCACTCATGCACCTGTTTTAGCATTACCTGATTTTGATAAAGTGTTTGAATTAATGTGTGATGTATCAGGTATTGGAATTGGCACTGTTTTAATGCAGGAAAGAAAGCCTATCGCCTTTTTCAGTGAGAAGCTTAAAGGAGCTCTTTTGAATTATCCTACATATGATAAGGAGCTCTATGCTGTTGTCCGTGACTTTGAGACTTGGTCGCATTATTTGATGTCTAAAGAATTTGTTGTTCATAGTGATCATGAGTCTCTTAAGCATTTAAAAGGACAGAATAAATTGAATAGACGTCATGCTAAGTGGGTTAACTTTATTGAGTCTTTTCCTTACATTATTAAGTATAAGAAAGGTAAAGATAATTTAGTTGCTGACGCTCTATCTCGCAGGTATGAAATTCTGACAATTTTAGATCATACTTTGTTAGGATTCACAAATCTCAAGGGTTTATATGCTTCTGATGTTCATTTTGCTGATTTGTATAAAACATGTGAATCTGGTCCATTCCAAAAGTACTATAGACATGATGGTTTTCTGTTTAGGGAAAATAGGTTATGCATCCCTCGTAGTTCCACTAGGGAATTACTGGTTCGTGAAGCTCATAATGGGGGTCTTATGGGTCATTTTGGTGTGCATAAAACACTTGAACTGTTGCATGAACACTTTTATTGGCCACATATGCGAAAAGATGTACAGAATGTTTACACACGATGCATTAATTGTTTGCAAGCTAAATCTACTTCTAAACCCCATGGACTTTACACGCCTTTACCTGTACCTTCTGTATCTTGGACTGACATTTCTATGGATTTTATTCTAGGGCTTCCGAGGACGTAGAAAGGTAATGATTCTTTATTTTTCGTTGTTGATCGTTTCTCTAAAATGGCGCATTTTATTCCTTGCAGGAAATCAGATGATGCCAGACATGTAGCTGAGTTATTCTTTCAAGGTATTGTTCGGCTACATGGAATTCCGAGAACAATTGTCTCTGATCGCGACGTCAAATTTTTGAGTTATTTTTGGAAGAATTTGTGGTCCCGCCTCGGCACAAAACTGTTTTTTTTTACTACAGGTCATCCACAGACGGATGGTCAGACAGAAGTCACCAACCGCACCGTTGGCAACCTACTCAGGGCGTTAATTCCGAAGAATCTAAAGCGTTGGGAAGACATCTTGCCGGTTGCAGAGTTTGCATACAACCGAACCAAGCACTCCTCAACAGGGTTCTGTCCATTTGAAGTTGCGTACGGCTTTACTCCTTTGACGGTGATAGATCTCATTCCTTTACCGCCAAGGAACAAGTTAATCCAGACGGTGCAAAGAAAGCTGAAGTTGTGCAACGCATACATGCTAAAGTTCGAGCTAATCTGGAGAAGACGTATGCCAAAGCCGCTGCCAAAGCAAACCAACGGCGCAAGGCTATGGACTTTGAACCAGGCGACTGGGTTTGGGTTCACATGAGGGAGGAACGATTCCCTGCTGCAAGAAGGACCAAACTCCATCCAAGGGGCGATGGACCTTTTCAAATCGTTTCCAAGATTGGGCCTAACGCCTACAAACTCGACTTACCAGGTGAGTATAGTGTTAGTTCTTCCTTTAATGTTGCTGACTTGTCTCCTTTTGTTCATGAACAGGTTGCTGATTTCAGGACAAATCCTTTTCAACGGGAAGGGGATGATGAGGGCATCCCAAGTCAAGCAACAAGTTAAAGTCAACAAGCAAGTGGTTCCGAAGAAGCTGAGGAGAAGGTTCGAGTTCTACATCGAGGCTCGACAATGCTTCAGGATCCAAGCCCATATCAGAGGGATCCACTTGTAGACATCACTGGGCTCATGACCAGAAGCAGAGCGAAGAAGGTTCGAGATACACTCAACAACCTTGTTCAAGCTTGCCATCAGGATGCTCAGCTGATTGTAGAAGCTCAAGCCTTGGAGCAAAATGGAGGAAATGTTCAAATTGCAACTCTTCTAACAATCCTTGAAGAAGAGGCGCAATTCAGCACTTCACAATAAAGAAGAAGGCTGTTTCTTGAAGTCTTGAAGATGCCGGAAGGTTCTTGGGCTTTAAAGAAACAATTCATGAAATTCCCTACACATTGGGCCGACCCAAACTCATTGAGACCAGCCCACAAGTTTCCGCCAGCCCAAGAAAACAAAGCCCACATGACTCCTTAGTTAATTAGGGATTTCTTCTTTTAATTAATTATGTTCTTTTATTCTTTTAAGTTAGTTTCCAAAAAGGTTCCCTTATTCTTTTTGGGAGTAGGAATATTATTCTTTTCCTTATTATTTTAGTTACAATTTCGGCTGCCACACAATAAGGTAGAACCGAAATTGCTTTTTCCTTTTTCTTACCATTCCTACTTCTTTCCGGGTTTGGTAAAGGAAATTAACCTCTTGGTTAATTTCCAATTCTACTTCTTTTCTTTTTCTAATTCTTGCACTGATTTTCGGCCATCCCTTCATCTATAAATAGGGGCCGAAACTTCAAGAATATTCAGAGTATTCATATCATAAAACTTAGTGTTTGAGTACCCTCCTTTTATTGCTTTATGTATTTGCATGTTGTAGTTTACATAATTGTATGAACTTAGCTAATTAGGTTAATTGCTCTACCTAATTACTCGCATGTTCAAAACTCTTTTCTTACACTTGGTTCGAATCTAAACAAATTAGCTTAGGATAAGTTCTTTTGTTCTCTGATTTTCGAAAGTAAGTTAGAGTGTTATACGAGCTCGCCGCTTAATCACAAGGTCCTTGGCAACATTATCCACATGTGTACAACCGTCCACATCAACAAGTATAACAAGTACAGCACAAGGACTTACAGATTCCCTTACCTGGCCGTTGGCGAGTAACTTCTCCACTTGACGCTGCAATTCCTTTGTTTCCTCCAGATTTGCTTTGTAAGCTGGACGATTTGGTATCGATGAGCCAGGTACGAAGTCGATCTGATGCTCAATTCCACGAAGAGGGGGCACTCCTGTGGGCTGCTCCTTGTGGGCTTGGCCTGGCCGAAAATTGTGAAATGGATTTCAAGGTGGGTTTCGGCCCATTTGAGGTGGCGCATGGTGGAGATGATGTAGGGAGGTTCTGAAATCTCCCGGAATCATTTTGGAACGTCAAAAATCAAGAACTTCAAGATTTTCAAAATTCTTCAAAATTCAGTAAGCCACGAAATTCAAGATTTTCAAGAAAATCAAGAACTTCAAGAAATGCCCTTTCCTTCAGCTGGATTGATTAGTAGGCGCCATTTCCATTGTGATGGAGAGTAAAGTGACGCTTTTATCCTTCCTTCTATTCTCTTCAAGGGCATTTGTGTCCGTAATGAGTTGGGCTTCTGTAGCACTCCTTCGAACAAGGTTTTCAAGATCTTCTCTGAGCTTCCTTGTCCTTCTTCAGGTCATAGGCCCAACTATGTCAACGAACGGATCTCTTTGATATGGGCTCGGGTCCTGGAGCATTGGCGGGCCTCTATGGAGCACACGAACCTCTGCTGCACTTTCCGAGTCCTTATTGCTTGATCTGGGATCCTCTGTGTACTAACTTGGCATAGGGCTGGGGATGCCCTCATCAACGAGTCCCTTAACTTGTTCTTTCAGGGGATAGTTCGACTTCATGGTATTCCGTGCACTATAGTTTCTGATCGAGACGTCAAATTTCTGAGTTACTTTTGGAAGACTTTGTGGTTATGCCTATGCACAAAACTCCTGTTTTTGACTACAAGACATCCTTAGACGGATGGTCAAACGAAAGCCACCAACCGCACCTTGGCAATCTCCTTCTGGCTTTGATACAGAAGAATCTCAAATGTTGGGAAGATGTCTTACCAGTTGCAGAGTTTGCCTACAACTGCTCCAAGCACTTCTCAACAGGGTTCTGTCCATTCAAAGTTGCCTACGGTTTCACTCCTTTGACGGTTATAGATCTAATCCCTTTGCCGGTAAAGGATCAGGATAATCTAGACGGCGCCCAGAAGGCTGAAACCGTCAAACACCTGCATGCCAAGGTTCAGTCAAACCTTGCAAAAACCTACGCCAGAGCCACCACCCATGCAAACCAACGGCACAAGGCTGTGAACTTTGAACCAGGAGACTGGGTTTGGGTTCACATGAGGAAGGAACGATTCCCTGCTGCGAGGAGGACAAAACTCCATCCCCGGGGCGATGGGCCTTTTCAAATCGGGTCTAAGATAGGGCCTAATGCTTACAAGCTTGATTTGCCAGGTGAGTATAGTGTTAGTACTTCATTTAATGTTGCGGACTTGTCCTCGTTTATGATGTGAACCCTTGATTTCAACTTGTGAAAATAAGAACTCAATGCGGAAAATTGCCAAGGAAAGTCTGTATGCAAGACGTAGTTCTCAAAACTCTAGAATCCTTACCCTTGGATTCGGCAGACTACTAATTTAACAAGTTAAATTAAACACGCAATTCAAAACAAGTGGAGAATAATAGAGGCGAAACAAACCATGCAATTAGATAGAGCAATTATCTAATTAGCCTATAGTTCCTGTACTTTAGCAATTAACAAAGCATGCAAATTACTTAAGCCAAAATAAAGGAGAGTGAATAATAAAGTATAAACTTTTATTCAATTAATCACTGTAAAATAATGAAGTGCAGCACCCCTATTTATAGGTGTAGATGCACAAAAATACAAGAGAAAATAAGGAAAGAAAACACAAATTTGGAGCTTAATCAAGAGATTAAGTAACTCACAAAAATCAGTAAGAAAAAGGAACTTACTTGCTGAAAAAGTAAAAGAAAAGAAGGGGAAATTTTGTCTTCCATAAGGAAAGGTTATGAACGAAATTCTCAAGGAAAAAGGAAGGAAAAATTCAGATTTTACCTTTAAAGAAAAGGGAAAACCAAAAAATAAAGGAGAAAAGAAAAAGAGGAAACTATGAAGAGAATTAGGTAACATGCACAAAACCTTAATTCTCCTCCTAGCCCTAACCCTAATTGTGAATTGCTTCTCCTTGGGCTTGGGCTAGGCCGAATGTGGGTTCATGGAGTGGGCTTGATGGATTCGGCCCAATTGATGTAGCATGATGATGTAGATGTAGGAAGCTTCTGGAATCTTCTGGAAGCTTCCGGAATCATTTCAGATGCTCAAAAAATATTTCACTTCTAAAATTCTTCAAACTTTATTAAATCTCCATTTCTTCACTGGAAAGACTAGTAGTTACCATTTCCACAACTTTTGTAACTTGTAAATAACATTTCCACCATTTCCACAACTTGGAAATACCATTTCTACAATTTCCTTAGCTGGGATGATTAGTATTCACCATTTCCACCATTTCCACTTTGATGGCGAGTAGGGTAACTCTTGTAATCTTCACTTCCTTCTCATTAAGGTCATTGGAGCTTTCATTTGTCTTCGTGGATTCTGACTCATAACTTGTGTTGTTTTAGCCTTAGATTTCCTCATCAGTTTACTTATGAACAGTATGAAAATTTGAGGTCAAATCCTTTTCAACCAAGAGGGGATAATAAGGGCATCCCTAGTCCATCAACAAGTCCATAGACAAGTGAGTCCAGAGAAGCTGAGGAGGTTCGGGTTCTACATCGAGGCCCAACAATGCTTCAGGATCCAAGTCCATATCAAAGGGATCCACTTGTAGACATCATTGGGCGAATGACGTGGAGCAGAGCAAGAAGAGTTCGTGAGGATCTCAACAACCTTGTACAAGCTTGCAGACAAGATGCTCAATTGATAGTAGAAGCCAACGCCATGGAGAATAAAGCTGGAAAGGTTCAAATTGCAACTCTCCTTACAATTCTTGAAGAACAGGCGCAATTCACCATTCCACAATGAAGAGAAGGTTGTTTCTTGAAGTTCTTGAAGACGCTGGATGATGTGGACCAAGGTACACATGCGGATGAATTGCCAAGGAAAGTCTGATTACGCGGCGTAGCTCGTATGAACTCTTAACTTACCCGAAAATCCAGTTAACAAAAATAAACCAACCTAAGATAATTTACTCATGGGATTCGAACCAAGTAAGAAAAGAGGTGAAACATGCGATTTTAATTAGGTAGAGCAAATAACCTAATTAAGCTAAGTTTCATGCAATATATAAATTACCAGCATGCAAAATACATAAAGCAATAAAGGGAGAGTACTCAAACTAATAGTTTTAAGATCTGAATACTTGTATTAATTATGCTGTTCGGATGCCCTATCTATAGAGTAGGTGATGTGGACGGTTGTATACATGCGGATGAAAATTGCCAAGGAAAGTGTGATTAAGCGGCGTAGCTCGTATGGGCTCTTACTTACCCGAATTTCAAAGACCAAAAATAAACTAACCTAAGCTAAGTTTACTTACGAATTTTCGAACCAAGTAAGAAGAGTTGAAACATGCGAATAATTAGGTAGAGCAATTAACCTAATTAGCTAAGTTTCATGCAATATGTAAACTACAAGCATGCAAAATACATAAAGCAATAAAGGAAGAGTACTCAAAACTAATAGTTTTATGATCTGAATACTTCTATTATTAATTTCGTGGATGCCCCTATTTATAGGTATAGGGGTATCCAAATTACAATAGGAAAAGAATAACTAAAAGCAGCGAAAGTGGAAACCAATCATAATTGGATTTTCCTTACAAACCAAGTCCTAAATGAACAAGGACAATGGTGAACGAATTAAGTCACCTTTATATGATTAGGTGGACAAAATTCTACCCTATTTAGACTAGGAAAACAATTAAAATTGGAAACCAATCAAGAGATTGATTTCTTACAAACCCAAAACCTAAAGGAACTAGGTTTTGGAAGTTGCTGAATTCTTCTGCCACTTGGAATGGCATATGGACAAAATTAACAAATAAAATAGGTAGGAAAATAATATAACTCCTATCCAAAAAGGGAGATCAAGAAGGGATCCCTTTTTGGAAACTAATAAACTAAGGGCAAAATAGGGAACATGCACAAACCCTTATTTTCCCCCAAACCCTAACCCTTACTTTCGCAAACCCTAATGGACTAGGCCTTGTGTGTGGGCTTCTTGATGGGCTGGCCGACTTGATGATGTGGAATGGACTCCATGGATTGGGTCGGCCCAATTGTTGATGGCGCATTATGGAATGGTGTAGGGAGCTTCCAGAATCTTCTGGAACCTCCCGGAATCATTTCGGAATCAAGATTTTCAAGATTCTGCAAAATATGAATTTCAAGATTTTCAAGAAAATCAAGAACTTCAAGAAATGTCTCTTTAAAGTCCAAGAACCTTCCGGCGTCTTCAAGAACTTCAAGAAACATCCCTTTTCTTTATTGTGGAGAGTTTGAAGATGCATTGTCTTCAAGGATCCTTTTGAATAGAATGACTCTCATACTCTTCCTGGCATTCTTTTCAAGGGCTTTGCCTTCAGGTTGGCTTCGTTGATTCTGACTCATAATGTGTGTTGTTTTAGCCCTGGATGTCCTCATCAGTAGGGCAACCGAAAAAAGAAGTAGGAAAGAATTAGAATTGGAAACCAATCAAGAGATTGATTTCCTTTACAATACCAAAACCTAAAAGAAGTGGGTAATGGTAAAAAGAAAAGGAAATTCGGTCACCCTTAAGATAATGGCAGCCGAAATTACAAGGAAAAACAAGAAGGAAAAGGAATTGAAAATCCTACTCCAAAAAGGAGATCAAGAAGGGATCCTTTTTGGAAACTAATAAACTAAGGGCAAAATAGGGAACATGCACAAACCCTTATTTTCCCCCAAGCCCTAAACCTTTATGCAAAATCTTGGAAGAAGTTTTGGTTGGGCTTCTTTGATGGGCTTGGCCGAAATTGGTGATGTGGAATGGGCTCCATGGTGGTTCGGCCCACTTGTTGATGGCGCATTGTGGAATGGTGTAGGGAGCTTCCGGAATCTTCTGGAATCTCCCGGAATCATTTCGAAATCAAGATTTTCAAGAATTTCAAGATTCTCCAAAATATGAAATTCAAGATTTTCAAGAAAAATCAAGAATCTCAAGAAATGTCTCTTTAAAGTCCAAGAACCTTCCGGCGTCTTCAAGAACTTCAAGAAACAGCCTTCTCTTCATTGTGGAATGGGGAATTGCACCTATTCTTCAGGAATTGTAAGGAGAGTTGCAATTTGAACCTTCCCGGCTTTGTTCTCCAAGGCGTTGGCTTCTACTATCAATTAAGCATCCTGTCGGCAAGCTTGTACAAGGTTGTTGAGAGTCTCTTGAACCTTCTTTGCTCTGCTTCTTGTCATTCGCCAAATGATATCTACAAGTGGATCCCTTTGATATTGAGTTGGATCCTGAAGCATTGTTGGGCCTCGGTGTAGAACCCGAACCTCCTCAGCTTCTCTGGTGATGTGAACCCTTGATTTCAACTTGTGAAAACAAGAACTCAATGTGGAAAATTACCAAGGAAAATCTGTATGCAAGACGTAGCTCTCAAAACTCTAGAATCCTTACCCTTGGATTCGGCAGACTACTAATTTAACAAGTTAAATTAAACACGCAATTCGAACCAAGTGGAGAATAATAGAGGCGAAACAAAGCATGCAATTAGATAGAGCAATTATCTAATTAGCCTATAGTTCCTGTACTTTAGCAATTAACAAAGCAAGCAAATTACTTAAGCCAAAATAAAGAAGAGTGAATAATAAAGTATAGACTATGATTAAATTAATCACTGAAAAATAATGAGGTGCAGAACCCTTTTTTATAGGTGTAGATGCACGAAAACACAAGAGAAAATAAGGAAAGAAAACATAAAATTGGAACTTAATCAAGAGATTAAGTAACTCACAAAAATCAGCAAGAAAAAGGAACTTACTTGCTGAAAAAGTAAAAGAAAAGAAGGGAACATTTTGTCTTCCATAAGGAAAGGTTGTGAACGAAATTCTCAAGGAAAAAGGAAGGAAAAATTCAGATTTTACCTTTAAATAAAAGGGAAAACCGAAAAATAAAGGAGAAAAGAAAAAGAGGAAACTATGAAGAGAATTAGGTAACATGCACAAAACCTTAATTCTCCTCCTAACCCTAACCCTAATTGTGAATTGCTTCTCCTTGGGCTTGGGCTTGGCCGAATGTGGGTTCATGGAGTTGGCTTGATGGATTCGGCCCAATTGATGTAGCATGATGATGTAGACGTAGGAAGCTTCTGGAATCTTCTGGAAGCTTCAGGAATCATTTCAGAAGCTCAAAAAACATTTCACTTCTAAAATTCTTCAGTCTTCATGAAATCTCCATTTCTTTACTGGAAAGACTTCTAGTTACCATTTCCACCATTTCTTTAGCTCGTAAATACCATTTCCACCATTTACACAGCTTGGAAATACCATTTCCACCATTTCCTTAATTGGAAAGATTATTATTCACCAATTCTACCTTGATGGAGAGTAGGGTAACTTTTGTAAGCTTTCTTTCTTTCTCATTGAGTTCATTGGAGCTCGATATGAGCTGGGCTTCTGTAGCACACCTTTGAACAAAGTTTGCAAGATCTGCTTTGAGCTTTGAAGTCCTCTTGCGAGTCATCGGCCCAACTATATCAACGAATGGATCTCTCCGATATGGACTTGGATTGTGGAGCATTGGTGGGCCTCGATGAAGCACTCGAACCTCAGCTGTACTCTCTGCACCATCTTCTGGATCTCCTTGAGCTGGACTTGTCGATGAGCTAGGGGCGTTCACATCATCCCCTCCCGGTTGAAAAGGATTCGACCTCGAATCTACATCCTGATCATAATCAAATGGAGACAAGTCAGCAACATTAAAAGAAGAACTAACACCATACTCACCTGGTAAGTCAAGCTTGTAAGCATTATCCCCCATTTTAGACACAATTTGAAAGGGTCCATCGCCTCGTGGATGAAGTTTCGTCCGTCGAGCTGCGAGAAACCTTTCTTTTCTCATGTGAACCCAAACCCAATCTCCTGGTTCCAAGTTCACAGCCTTACGCCGACGATTTGCATCTATGGAATACTTAGCATTTTTCTTCTCGAGATGAAGTCAAACTTTCTCGTGAAGTCTTTTGACGGTTTCTGCTTTCTGTTCGCCATCTAGATTGGTTTGTTCCTTTAGGGGTAGTGGCGGTAAATCCATGACCATCAATGGATTGAAACCGTAGGCAGCTTCGAAGGGCGAGAAACCTGTTGAGAAGTGTTCGATCTATTGTAAGCAAACTCAGCAATCGGCAAGACCTGTTCCCAACATTTAAGATTAGACTTAATCAGTGCTCGCACCAAATTCCCTACAGTTCGGTTGGTCACCTCAGTTTGACCATCCGTTTGTGGATGACTAGAAGTAGAAAACAACAATTTAGTTCCTAATCTTGACCAAAAGTTTTCCAAAAATAACTCAAGAACTTAACGTCCCTATCAGATACAATTGTGCGTGGAACTCCATGAAGTCAAACTATCCCATGAAAGAATAAATCTGCAACATGTCTAGCATCATCTGTTTTCCTGCAAGGAAGAAAATGAGCCATCTTAGAAAACCTGTCCACCACATTGAAAAGTGAGTCATTACCTCTTTGAGTCCTCGGCAAACCTAGAATAAAATCCATAGATATGTCAGTCCAAGGCAGAGTTGGAATAGGCAAAGGTGTGTAAAGACCATGAGTTTAGATGTAGACTTAGCCTTCAAACAATTAATGCAACGTGAGCAAATTTGTTCTACATCATTTTGCATTTTAGGCCAATAAAAGTGTTCCTTTAACATGTCAAGTGTCTTAGTTACACCAAAATGACCCATCAGCCACCCATTATGTGCTTCATGAACCAGCAGTTCCCTAGATGAACTACGTGGAATGCATAACTTATTTTCTTTAAACAAGAACCCATCATGTCTAAAGTATTTCTGAAATGCACCATGTTCACATGCTTCATATAAAGTTGAAAAATCAGGATCAGAAGCATACAAATCTTTGAGATATGAAAACCCTAATGAAGAATGTTCAAGTAGAGTAAGAGCTTCATACCTTCGAGACAGCGCATCAGCCACCATATTCTCTTTTCCCTTCTTATATTTAATAATGTAAGGAAAAGTTTCAATGAAAGCAACCAATTTGGCATGACGCTTATTTAACTTACCTTGTCCCTTTAAGTGTTTAAGGGACTCGTGGTCAGAATGCATAATGAACTCCTTGGTCATCAAGTAGTGTTGCTAAGTCTCAAGTGCCCTGACCACAGCATAGAGCTCCTTGTCATAAGTAGGATAATTCAAGGCAGCTCCCTTCAACTTCGCACTGAAATAGGCAATAGGTTTACGTTCCTGCATCAAAACAGCACCTATACCTATACCTGAAGCATCACACATAAGTTCAAAAACTTTATCAAAATCAGGCAATGCTAAAACAGGTGGATGAGTGAGATCATGCTTAAGAACAGTAAAGGCATTTTCCTGGGCTTGTCCCCACAAGAACGGTACATTTTTCTTGCACAACTTGTTCAAGGGTGCAGCCTTAGTAGAAAAATCCTTCACGAACCTTCTATAAAATCCAGCCAAACTATGGAAAGATCTTACCTGTGAGGCCGAACTTGGTGTAGGCCATTCTCGAATAGCCATTACCTTGGTGTCATCAACCTTAACACCAGCTTTAGAAACAACAAAATCGAGAAAAACAACCTCGTCCACACAGAAGGTACACTTATTCACATTGGCATACAATTTATGTTCACGTAATTCAATCAACACCAATTTAATATGCTCAACATGCTCAGTCCTATTTCTACTATAGATCAAGATATCATCAAAATAGACAACAACAAATTTTCCTATGAACTTTCTAAGCACATGATTCATTAAACGCATAAAAGTACTAGGTGCATTTGTTAACCCAAAAGGCATTACTAACCACTCATATAACCCAAACTTGGTTTTAAAAGCAGTTTTCCATTCATTCCTTCTTCATTCTAATCTGATGATAGCCCTGTGTGAGATCTATCTTAGTGTAAACTGTAGAACCATACAAATCTTCAAGCATGTCATCAAGCCTAGGAATAGGATGCCTATACTTAATGGTAATCTTATTAACAGATCTACAGTCCATACATATTCTCCAAGTACCACCTTTCTTAGGAACAAGTATAACAGGTACCGCACAAGGACTTACAGATTCTCTTACCTGCCCATTGGCGAGCAACTTCTCAACCTGGTTCTGCAATTCCTTTGTTTCCTCATGATTTGCTTTGTAGGCTGGACGATTAGGAATAGATGAGCCAGGTACAAAATCAATCTGATGTTCAATGCCACGAAGAGGGGGCAATCCAGCCGGCAACTCTTCGGGAAAAACATCTGCATATTCCTGCAAGAGAAATTGGACTTCCATAGGGAGATCCCTAGGGATGTCGTCAGGGTTAGCAGAATGATCTTTAGCAACAAGAATAAGTACACAACTATTCTGAGCTAACACTTGCTCAACTTCTCCTACACTAGCAAATAAACTAGTCTTAACTTCTTTTGAAGGCTTATCAGAGTTCGCCTTACTACCCTTTACAATTTCTTTACCCTTTCCCTTAGCTTGCAGCTTTTTGGACCCCCACTAGGCGAGCTTGTCCTTCATCCGAACAGATTCATCACGAACTTCTTGGGGCGAAAGTGGTAGAAACGTATGGATCTTGCCCTGTTGACAGATCGAGTAAGTGTTGGCAACTCCATCATGCGTCGCCTTCATGTCGAAGAGCCAAGGTCATCCTAGCAGAATATGACATGCCTCCATGGGAAGAATGTCGCATGTCACCTGTCCTTCAAACTTACCAATAGCAAAAGTGATCCGAACCTGCTTAGTCACTCTGTAGCCATTCGAGCTGTTGAGCCATTGAAGCCGGTACGGATGAGGATGGTTGATTGTGGGAAGTGTCAGCTTCTCGACCATGTATTCACTGGCCACATTGGTGTAACTTCCGCCATCAACTATCAGAACACAAATACCTCCATTAACTTTAGCACGGGTATGGAAGATAGTGGTCCTTTGATCAGTATCCTGGATAACAGCAGTAGTCAAAGTACGAGTAACAATTGCCAGGTGAGTGTTGTCTTCTGGTCGATGAACATCTGCTTCAGTATCAGACTTGCTGTTATCAGTCAATTCAGAAAAGGGATTGACAGCATCATTATCCTCTTTTTCTTCTTCGGAAGTATACTCACCATCTTGTCCCAACATAACTCTGGGGACATTAGGATAATCTCGCATGTAGTGGCCACGACCAAAACATTTATGGCAAGTTATATTACTGATAGACGGCTTAGGAATAAAAGGGGACTTAGCTGAAGAAGTAGGAGTTGATTGAGCAGGCTGAATAGCTTTCTTCTCCGAGTAGAATGGCTTCTTTGCTAGAAAGGATGGCGATGCCGGAGTCTTCTTCCATTGATTGCTGGCAGGTGTTCGAACAGGTGGAACAGTCTGCAAGTATTCCTCCATCACCCTGGCTTTATGCAACATATCAGTTAAAGAAGCAGCATTCTGCAATTCAACTGCCAACACTATCCCACAATTAAGCCCACTAAGAAAACGAGCCATACTAACATCCTCATCTTCTATTACATTAGCCCTAATTTTGGCCATCTCCAACTTTCTAAAATATTCATCAACAGTTAAAGTCCCTTGCACAAGAGTATGTAATTTCTTATACAATGCACCAAAATAATAAGCAGGTACAAAAGTCTTGCGCATTTCAGTTGTGAGATCAAACCAAGTAATAGGGGGTGCACGAGCACGCATGGGCCTGGTGTTCCATCTCATGTCCATCTGCTGATTCCACCAAACAAGAGCATAGTCGGTGAAGTTCACGACGGAGAGAGGAGCCTTCCTATGTTTGGGAACCGAGTGAAGCTCAAAGATCCGCTCCATCTTGATCTCCCAGTCTAAGTATACTTCGGGGTCCGTACCTCTGGCGAAAGAAGGGACAGATGTCTTCAACTGAATTAGACCCTCAAAGGACTTGCTGGAACCATCTTGAGGAGTTTCAATGTTCTCCTTCACTGCCTCGGGGTGATGAGCCTGGGTGGCCCTGAGTTCGGCGACCTCACTACTTAGGTCAGCGAACTGAGTGTTGAACTGATTGGTCAAGTTTGCAATCGCAGCCAGGAGTTGTTCATTACTGATGTTAGAACTACCCCCTGACATGGTAACCAGAAAAGATCATGCTAAGAACAAGTAAAAGTGAGTAAAAGTAACCTTACTCTCTTGTCCCCCTAGTGCCCTCTTAACGAACTACACACAAACCCTGTGTATCGCTTTTTAGGGTTGGCAGCCCTTGTATGCTGTAACACTCAGCCTTTTACCTCAGTCCTGTAGAAAGTTTTCACAGATTACTTTGGCAAAGGTAACAAGCAAAGTTAATCACACAAGCTGATGAGGCCATCCCCAACCCATCGACAAGTCCAAGCAGAGAGGATCTACAAGTTGAGGCAGGGGACTTGAGAAAGGAAGCAGAGCCTGTTCGTGTGCTACATCGAGGCCCAGCTATGCTCTAGGACCCGAGCCCATACCAGAGAGATCCATTGGTAGATATCATTGGGCCAATGACACGCAGAAGGACAAGGAAACTCAAGGCCGACCTTGATAACTTAGTCCAAGAGTGTTACTGGCAATCCCAGATGGCATCCGAAGCACAAACCCCTGAAGATAAAGCCCAGAAGAGTCAGAAGGGTAAAATGGTCATTTTACTCACCATTTCCGAAAAGGGGTCTAAATTGAAGAATCATGAAGAAATGAAGATGATGTGGACGGTTGTACACATGCGGATTAAGTTGCCAAGGACCTTGTGATTAAGTAGCAAGCTCGTATAATTCCCTAACTTACTTTCGAACTAAGAGAAACAAAGAGAAGCTAACCTAGCTAGTTTGTTTTATAGTCGAACCAAGTGTAAGAAAAGAGATTGAAACATGCGAATAATTAGGTAGAGCAATTAACCTAATTAGCTAAGTTTCATGCAATTATGTAAACTACAACATGCAAATACATAAAGCAATAAAGGGATGGCACTCAAACTAATAGTTTTTATGATCTGAATGCATGAATTTTATTATGCACGGCTGCCCTATTTGTAGGGTAAGAACAGCCGAAAAAGTTAGGAGAAAAATAAGGAAAAAGAAGTAGAATTGGAAATTAACCAAGAGGTTAATTTCTTTTACAATACAAAATCCGGAAAGAAGTAGGAATGGTAAGAAAAGGAAAGAGGAATTCGGTTTTACCATAAACATGTGGCAGTCGAATTTGTAAACTAAAAATAAGGAAAAGAATAAAAACTCCTACTGCCAAAAAGAGATCAAGAAGGAACCCCTTTTTGGAAACTAACTAAAAGAGTAAAAAGAATACTTAAGTGACTTAATTAAAAGTCCCTAACTAATTAATGCCGTGTGGGCTTCCTTTGTGGGCTGTCCATTCGGCTTCTTGTGAACTCTTTGGGCTGGCCGAAACTTGTGGGCTGGTCTCCATGAGTTTGGGTCGGCCCAAATTGTAGGGAACTTTAATAATTGTTTCTTTAAGTCCAAGAACCTTCCGGCATCTTCAAGAACTTCAAGAAACAACCTTCTTCTTTAATGGGAAGTGCTGAATTGACCCTCTTCTTCAAGACTGGTTAGAAGAGTTGCAATTTGAACATTTCCTTCTTTTTGCTTCAAGGCGTTGGCTTCTACAATTAACTTAGCGTCCTGATGGCAAGCTTGAACAAGGTTGTTGAGTGCATCTCTTCGCTCTGCTTCTGGTCAATGGCCCAGTGATGTCTACAAGTGGATCCCTCTGATATGGGCTTAGATCCTGAAGCATTGTTGGGCCTCGATGTAGAACTCAAACCTCCGGAACCACTTGCATCTTGACTTGTTGCGTGACTCTGGATGCCCGAATCATCCCCTCCCGTTTGAAAAGGATTTGACCTCAAATCAGCACCTTGTTCATGAGTAAAAGGAGACAAGTCAGCAACATTAAAGGAAGAACTAACACCATACTCACCTGGTAAATCAAGTCTGTAGGCGTTAGGCCCCATCTTGGACACGATTTGAAAAGGCCCATCGCCCCGGGGATGGAGTTTCGTCCTCCTTGCAGCAGGGAATCGTTCCTTCCTCATGTGAACCCAAACCCAGTCGCCTAGTTCAAAGTTCACAGCTTTGCGCCGTTGGTTTGCATGGGCGGCGGCTCTGGCATAATTTTTCTCAAGGTTGGCCCGAACCTTGGCATGTAGGCGTTTAACAGTTTCAGCTTTTTGGAATGAGTGAAGCGGTAAAGGGATGAGATCTATAACCGTCAAATGAGTGAAGCCGTAGGCAACTTCGAATGGACAGAACCCTATTGAGGAGTGCTTGGTGCGGTTGTAGGTAAACTCTGCAACTGGTAAGATTTCTTCCCAACGTTTGAGATTCTTCTGTATTAAAGCCCGAAGTAGATTGCCAACGGTGCAGTTGGTGACTTCTGTCTGACCATCCGTCTGGGGATAACTTGTAGTCAAAAACAGTAGTTTTGTGCCGAGGCGTAACCACAAAATCTTCCAGTAACCAGAAATTAACTCGAGATCAGACATTTGACGTCGCGATCAGACACAATGGTGCGTGAATACCATGAAGCCGAACTATCCCCTGAAAGAACAAGTCCGCAACATGTTTGGCATCATCTGATTTCCTGCAAGGAATAAAGTGAGCCATCTTAGAAAAGCGATCGACTACGACAAATAAGGAGTCATTACCTCTTTGCGTCCTCGGAAGACCTAGAATAAAATCCATTAAAATGTCAGTCCAAGGTAAAGAAGGAATAGGTAATGGCGTGTAAAGTCCATGAGGCTTAGATGTAGATTTAGCTTTTATACAATTAATGCAACGAGTGCAAACATGCTATACATCTTTTCGCATATGAGGCCAATAAAAATGTTCCTGTAACACATCAAGTGTTTTATGTACCCCAAAATGACCCATAAGTCCCTCATTGTGAGCTTCACGAACCAGTAATTCCCGAGTAGAACTACGAGGGATGCATAACCTATGTTCCCTAAACAAGAAACCATCATGTCTATAGTACTTATGGAATGCACCAGATTCACATGCTTTATATAAAGTAGCAAAATCACTATCAGAAGCATACAAATAATTTAGATATGCAAATCCTAACAAAGAATAATCTAAAATTGCCACAATTTCATACCTGCGAGATAGAGCGTCAGCAACCAAATTATCCTTCCCTTTCTTATATTTAATAATGTAAGGAAAAGTTTCAATAAAATTAACCCATTTAGCGTGACGTCTATTTAACTTACTCTGTCCCTTTAAGTGTTTAAGGGACTCGTGATCACTGTGAACAACAAATTCCTTGGCCATTAAATAATGTGACCAAGTCTCGAAAGCACGGACCACTGCATAGAGCTCCTTATCGTAAGTTGGATAATTTAAGGCAGCTCCCTTCAACTTCTCACTGAAATAGGCGATTGGCCTGCCTTCCTGCATTAAAACTGCGCCAATTCCTATACCTGATGCATCACACATTAGCTCAAAGACTTTATCAAAATCAGGTAATGCTAAAACAGGTGCATGAGTGAGATCATGCTTGAGAACTGTAAAGGCATTTTCCTGAGCTTCCCCCCCCCCCCACGAACGGAACATTCTTCTTGCACAAATCGTTTAGAGGTGCTGCTTTGGTGGAAAAGTCCTTCATAAACCGTCGGTAAAATCCAGCCAAACCGTGGAAAGACCTTACCTGTTCGGGCGAGGTTGGTGTAGGCCACTCCCTAATGGCTTTCACCTTGGCGTCGTCAACTGTGACACAAGCTTTAGAGACCACAAAATCGAGAAACACAACTTCCTCAACACAGAAAGTACATTTCTTTACATTGGCATACAATTTATTAGCACGTAATTCAATTAATACCAAGCGAATATGTTCTACATGCGATTTCATATCTCTGGAATAGATCAAGATATCATCAAAATAAACCACAACAAATTTCCCTATGAACTTTCTAAGCACATGATTCATTAATCGCATAAAAGTACTAGGTGTATTTGTTAGGCCGAAGGGCATTATTAACCACTCATATAAACCAAACTTAGTTTTAAAAGCAGTTTTCCATTCATCCCCCTCCCTCATGCGAATTTGATGATAGCCCTGTGTAAGATCTATTTTAGTGTAAATCGTTGAGCCATACAAGTCCTCTACCATGTCATCAAGCCTAGGGATAGGATGCCTATACTTGATTGTTATCTTATTAACAGCTCTACAATCAACACACATTCTCCATGTACCATCTTTCTTAGGGATAAGAATTACAGGTACAGCACAAGGACTAAGTGATTCCCTTACCTAACCGTTAGCCAAAAGCTTGTCGATCTGCTTCTGCAATTCCTTTTGTTTCCTTTGGATTTGCTTTATAGGCAGGTCGATTTGGAATAGATGCGCCAGGTATGAAGTCGATTTGATGTTGAATCCCACGCAGAGGCGGCAATCCCTGCTGCAGCTCTCCTGGAAAGACATCGTTGTATTCCTGCAACAAACAATCAACTTCTATAGGGATATCCCGAGGGATATCTTCAGGGTTAGCACAAGTATCTTTACATACTAAAACCAGTACACAACCTTTGTTACCTAACACCTGTCCTATTTCCCCCACTGTAGCGAAAAAGCTACTTCTAACTTCTTCCTGATTAGGCTTATCAGAGTTCGCCTTACTACCCATTACAAGTTCTTTCCCTTTCCCCTTATCTAGGCACTTTCCAGCTTCCCATTTGGTGAGGGCGTCCTTCATGCGGATAGCTTCTGAACGCACTTCGTTAGGTGGCATAGGTAGGAACGTGTGAATCTTGCCCTTCTGGCAGACCGAGCAAGTGTTGGCGACCCCATCATGTGTTGCCTTCCAGTCGAAGAGCCATGGGCATCCGACCAGAATGTGACAAGCCTCCATTGGCAGAACATCACATAAAATAGTGGATTCAAACTTCCCGATAGCATATGGTACGCTTACCTGCTTGGTGACTCTGTAGCCTTCTGAGCTGTCGAGCCATTTGAGCCGATAAGAACGTGGATGATTGAGTATGGGGAGCTTCAGTTTTTCGACCATATATTCGCTGGCCACATTTGTGCAACTCCCTCCATCAATGATCAGAACACACAACTTCCCATTGACCTTAGTCCTGGCGTGGAAGATGTTTGTCCGTTGAGACGTATCCTGGACAGCAGCTGTAGTCAAGGTGCGAGTAACCAAGTTCTGATTAGGATCCTCTTCAATGAACTCAAATTGCTCAACCGGTGCAGACGTAGTGCTGTCAGTTAACTCTGACAAGGGATTAACAGTTTGCTCTTCTTCATCCTCTTCGGAAATGTACTCACCATCTTGCCCCAATAAGACCTTCCGGATGTTTGGACAATCGCGCATGTAGTGGCCACGGCCTGAGCATTTGTGGCAAGTGACATTGCTAATGGATTACCGAGGAGTTGATGGCGTTCTGGTTTGGGATGAAGATGGGGTGGTGGCGGGGACTATAGCCTTCCATTCTGACGTGAACGGCTTCTTAGCGGGTGGTGAGTAAACCGCATTCTTTCTCCAAGCCGGTGGGGCGCTGGTAGGTGTCCGGACGGGTGGAACTGTCTTCAGGTATTCCTCCATGACCCGAGTTTTGTGCAACATGTCCGTCAAAGTTGCTGCATTCTGAAGTTCAACGGCTAAAGCTATACCCCTGTTTAGGCTATTAAGAAAACGAGCCATCGAAGCAGCCTCATCTTCCTGTACATTTGCCCTAATTTTGGCCATCTCTAACTTTCTATAATATGAGTCTGCAGATAAAGATCCTTGTATAAGAGTATGTAATTTCCTATATAATTCTCTAAAATAATAATCAGGAACAAATGTTCTACCCATGGACGTCGTCAAATCATACCAAGCTAGAGGCGGAGCACGGGCCCGCATGGGACGCGTATTCCTTCGCAGGTCCATCTCTTGATTCCACCAGACCAGGGCATAGTCCGTGAAATGTACCACCGCGAGTGGGACCTTCTTGTGTTCTGGGATTGCATGCAGCTCGAAGATGCGCTCCATCTTCATCTCCCAGTCTAGGTACTCCTCCGGATTCGTACCGCCGGCGAAAGGTGGAACAGCCGTTCTGCATTGACTGAGACCCTCTAAGGGCTTGGCAGCGGCATTGTTGTCATGGGCAGGGGTGTCCTCCTCTGACTCCGTACGCAGTTGTTCCCGCTCGGCCCGTAAATCAGCAACCTCCTCCGTGAGGGTAGCAAATCGCGCAGAGAGTTGCGCTATTGCAGCCAGTATTTGCTCACTTCCCAAAGGGGCATAAGCACTTCCTGAAATCGGTTATAGGCAAAAATCTGTCTGCTAAGAACAAGGAAAAATGAGTAGTAACCTTACCCCCTTGTTCCCCAAGTGTATCCCACCTAACAGCTACACACAAACCAGTGTTTCACTCTAGGGTGGCGCCCTTATAGTATGTTCACTCAAGCCTTTTTCCACTCTACCTTCCGGTATTGACAAATGTATAAGGCAACAGTAATTCACACACAGCAATGATACTTAAGAAAAAAACACAAATTTTCAAAAAATAGATACTTGGTTATATTTTGATGTTGAAAAATCTTTTCGCAAACGATATTTGTAATATAGTTTAGATAAGAGGTACACAACAAGGGTGAAGCCCTCAAATTTCAGAAAAGATGGGTGTGCACGATGACAAAATCCAAACTATAATTGAAGAGTAAACGTTCAGGTAGCTTGAAAAGATACAACTACCAGTTGAAAGTAGGGCAGTTCAAGAATTGAACAGAATCAAGAAATAAGGAGAGTTGAACAACTTTAAGAAAGTCCTAAAACTAACCAAAGAAGAGATCACCAACCCAATAGGTAATCAAAGAAGCCAATCCCAGCAAATTATCAATTCGTTCAATATGTAGATAACTCAATTACGAATTTTTTTTTTTTTTTAAACCCCCAAGTGGCGGAAAAATTTCTCAGGATTCCAGTGTAGTGCTGTGGGGAGTAGCGTCGGTAATCGAACACTATCAACTTTGCAAGTACACTGAAAAAAGAAAAAGATTCCCAATGAAGGACAGAGTCCTCTTTGGCCGAAGGGTAGTGCTGTGGGGAGTAGTAGTGTCGGTAATTGAACACTATCAACTTTGCAAGTACACCTCAAGCCATAGAGAAAACAATCCTTACTCAATAGGTGCTACAAAAAAAAAATTACCAAGTTGCGATTTTAAGAAAAAAAAAAAACCCTAGGGTTAGCAAGTTCAAGTTTGACTCACTTACCAATTCCCAGAGATAATTTCAGCAACACAAGGACACAAAATAAAGAATTCAATATATTTTCAAGAATTCAAAACAAGGTATCCGAAACTAGTGCATGCAAATCACAATGCGCAGATAAGGTGAGCTGCTTAACATCAGCCGCAAAACTCACCAACTTTAAACAAACTCAGCACAAGAGGGGTAGAAAAACAGTCGCAAAACCCAGCAATTTAGACGCAAAAACAGCAGCACTAAAGTGTCTCTCAAACCCTAGTAAGTCGCAAAACCGAAACCCTAGTTAAGCCAAAATCCGAACCCAATTTTATTTCTAAAGTCCGAATTTAATTTTGAATTTTCAGCAAGGGATATGCGATTTTATACTTTAAGAAAAACAGCCCCAAAACAGTACAAGCTTTTCGCAAAAAGAAGGTAATTTTAAAGCAAAAAGAAGGTAATTTTAAAACCCAAAGTTGCGTTTTTCAGTACTTTAAAATTTGGTTCAATTTTTTTCTAGGGAATTTCGATTTTAAGATAGGGTAAAACAGTACCAAGAAACCGAAATTCAGAGCTTGAAAGAAAAAAAAATTTCCCCCAAGAAGATGCGTTCTAATTCCAAGAATTTCACGACAAGCAAGACTAACAAGGAAAAGAAAACACCTGATAAAGATTTGGCTGGGTTACTTCAACCTTCTCCAGCCACGAAACCAGCCCAAGCTCTGATACCAATTGATGTGGACCAAGGTACACATGCGGATGAATTGCTAAGGAAAGTCTGATTAAGTGGCGTAGCTCGTATAGACTCTTTACTTACCCGAAATCCAGATAACAAAAATAAACTAACCTAAGCTAATTTATTTAAAGAATTCGAACCAAGTAAGAAAGAGTTGAAACATGCGATTTTAATTAGATAGAGCAATTAACCTAATTAAGCTAAGTTTCATGCAATATATAAATTACAAGCATGCAAAATACATAAAGCAATAAAGGGAGAGTACTCAAACTAATAGTTTTAATATCTGAATACTTGTTTTATTATGGAGTTTCGGCTGCCTATTTATAAGGCAAAGAGCAGCCGAAAATTCTACCTAAAAGAAGTAGGAAAAGAATTAGAATTGGAAACCAATCAAGAGATTGATTTCCTTTACAATACCAAAACCTGAAAGAAGTGGGTAATGGTAAAAGAAAAAGGAAAATTCGGTCACCTTTAATCTTAGTGGCAGCCGAAAATTACAAGTTAAAAACAAGAAGGAAAAGGAATAAAAATCCTACTCCAAAAAGGAGATCAAGAAAGGATCATTTTTGGAAACTAATAAACTAAGGGCAAAATAGGAACATGCACAAACCCTTATTTTCCCCCAAACCCTAACCCTTAATTTCGCAACGCTAATGGACTAGGCCTTGCGTGTGGGCTTCTTTGGTGGGCTGGCCGAATGGGTGATGTGGAATGGACTCCATGGATTGGGTCGGCCCAATTGTTGATGGCGCATGATGGAATGGTGTAGGGAGCTTCCGGAATCTTCTGGAACCTCCCAGAATCATTTCGGAATCAAGACTTTCAAGATTTTCAAGATTCTTCAAGATTCTGCAAAATATGAAATTCAAGATTTTCAAGAAAATCAAGAAATGTCTCTTTAAAGTCCAAGAACCTTCCGGCGTCTTCAAGAAGTTCAAGAAACAGCCTTCTCTTCATTGTGGAATGGGGAATTGTGCCTCTTCTTCAAGAATTGTAAGCAGAGTTGCAATTTGAACCTTTCCAGCTTTGTTCTCCAAGGCGTTGGCTTCTACTATCAATTGAGCATTCTATCGGCAAACTTGTACAAGGTTGTTGAGTGTCTCTTAAACCTTCTTTGCTCTGCTTATGGTCATTGGCCCAATGATATCTACAAGTGGATCCCTTTGATATGGACTTTGATCCTGAAGCATTGTTGGGCCTCGGTGTAGAACCCGAACCTCCTCAGCTTCTCTGGACTCACTTGTCTGTGGACTTGTCGATGGACTTGGGAGGCCCTCATCACTTTCCTTGGCACATTCCGCGTAGAGTTCTTGGTTTCCAAAGGTGTTGGAAATCAGGGGTTCGCATCACCACTCAACCCAAACAAAACAGCAAAAACGAACAGGCTTTTTTTTTTTTTTTTCAAACTTCTTTGCGCCTTTTTTTTTTTTTTTTTTGTTCAAGTGCCCCCTTTTTTTTTGTGATTTTTTAATTTTGGCTTTAAAGATCACAAGCAGCAGCAAAAACCGAATTTAAAGGGATTTAAGAAAAAAAATTTCTTAAAAAGGAGTAATCTTTTCCACAAAAATCAGAACTTAAAGTAGAGTTAAGGAAAAGAAAACACCTTATGAGTTGATCGGGTTACTCCAACCTCCTCCTGTCGAGCAAACAGCCAAGGCTCTGATACCAATTGATGTGAACCCTTGATTTCAACTTGTGAAAACAAGAACTCAATGCGGAAAATTGCCAAGTAAAGTCTGTATGCAAGACGTAGCTCTCAAAACTCTAGAATCCTTACCCTTGGACTCGGTAGACTACTAATTTAAACACGCAATTCGAACCAAGTGGAGAATAATAGAGGGGAAACAAAGCATGCAATTAGATAGAGCAATTATCTAATTAGCCTATAGTTCCTGTCAATTAACAAAGCATGCAAATTACTTAAGCCAAAATAAAGAAGAGTGAATAATAAAGTATAGACTTTCATTCAATTAATACCATTTCCACCATTTGCACAGCTTGGAAATACCATTTCCACCATTTCCTTAATTGGAAAGATTATTATTAACCATTTCTACCTTGATGAAGAGTAGGGTAACTCTTGTAAGCTTTCTTTCTTTCTCATTGAGTTCATTGGAGCTCGATATGAGCTGGGCTTCTGTAGCACACCTTTGAACAAAGTTTGCAAGGTCTTCTTTGAGCTTTGAAGTCCTCTTGCGAGTCATCGGCCCAACTATATCAACAAATGGATCTCTCCGATATGGACTTGGATCGTGGAGCATTGGTCGGCCTCGATGAAGCACTCGAACCTCAGCTGCACTCTCTGCACCATCTTCTGGATCTCCTTGAGCTGGACTTGTCGATCAGCTAGGGGCGTTCACATCATCTGGACTCACTTGTCTGTGGACTTATCGATGGGCTTGGGATGCCCTCATCACTGGAAGGTTCTTTGACTCTAAAGAGACGTTTCTTGAAATTCTTGATTTTCTTGAAAATCTTGAATTTCGTATTTTGCAGAATCTTGAAGAATCTTGAAATTCTTGATTCCGAAATGATTCCGGGAGATTCCAAAAGGTTCTGGAAGCTCCCTACATCAAAACCACCATGCGCCATTACAATTGGGCCGACCCTATCCATGGAGTCCATTCCACATCATCAAGTCGGCCAAGCCCATCAAGAAGCCCAACTGAAAGTCCACTTCACCAAGGGTTTCCACATAAGGTTTAGGGTTTGGGGAACGATAAGGATTTGTGCATGTTTCCTAATCCTACCTTTAATTTGTTACAAGTTAGTTAGGTTGTTACAAGTTTGTTATAACTAGATTAACTTGTTAGTTTCCAAAAAGGGATCCCTTCTTGATCTCCCTTTTTGGATAGGATTTATATTTATTTCCTACCCATTTTAAGTGTGAATTTCGTCCATAACCATATCAATATGGCAGACAAATTCTGCGACTACCAAAACTTAGTTCCTTTAGGTTTTGGGTTTGTAAGAAATCAATCTCTTGATTGGTTTCCAATTTTAATTGTTTTCCTAGTCTAAATAGGATAGAATTTCGTCCACCTATTCATATAAAGGTGACTTAATTCGTTCACCATTGTCCTTGTTCATTTAGGACTTGGTTTGTAAGGAAAATCCAATTCTGATTGGTTTCCACTTTTGCTGCTTTCAGTTATTCTTTTCCTGTTGTAATTTGGATACCCCTATACCTATAAATAGGGCCATCCACGAAATTAATATTAAGTATTCTTATCTTTAAACTATTAGTTTGAGTACTCTCCCTTTATTGCTTTATGTATTTTGCATGCTTGTGATTTATATATTGCATGAAACTTAGCTTAATTAGGTTATTTGCTCTACCTAATTAAATTCGCATGTTTCACCTCTTTTCTTACTTGGTTCGAATTCCTTTAAGTAAATTGGCTTAGGTTAGTTGATTTTTGTTATCTGGATTTCGGGTAAGTCAAGAGTTTATACGAGCTATGCCGCTTAATCAGACTTTCCTTGGCAATTCATCAACATGTGTACCTTGGTCCACATCAGTTTTGGTTGGACAAAGTTTCTTTCCTTGGCCACATAATTTCAAAAAAGGGAATCTCGATAGACTTGACTAAGGTAGCAATAGTAAGGGATTGGAAAACACTCAAGAATCCGATAGAGGAACGGAGTTTCTTAGGGTTAGCGGGATATTGCCGAAGGTTTATCCTTGACCTCTCAAAGATTGTCAGACCTATGACCAAACTAACGCAGAAGGACGTCAAGTTTGTCTGAAGTGAGAAAGCAGACACCGTGTTTTGTGAGTTGAAGAAGAGACTCACATCCACACCTGTATTGATGCTACCTGATGAGGATATCTAAGGCTAAAAACAACACAAGTTAAGAGTTAGAATCCACAAAGTTAATCGAAAGGCAAAGCCCTTGAGAAGAATGTCTGGAGGAGTGGAAGAGTCATGCTATTTAAAGATCCTTGAAGGAAAGGCATCTCCAAACTCTCCACAATAAAGAAAGGGTCGTTTCTTGAAGTTCTTGAAGATACCGAAAGGTTCTTGGACTTTAAAGAGACAAATCTTAAAGTTTTTGTGAACCCCTGATCCCCAACGTCGTGAAAACTAAGAACTCAATGCAGAAAGCTGCCAAGGAAATTCTAATTGCAAGATGCAGCTCTTAACTCCTAGAATTCTTACCCTTGGATTCGGCAGACAACTAATTTAACAAGTAAATTAAACACGCAATTGGAGTCAAGTGGAGAAAACTAGAATCGAAACAAAGCTTAGCAATAGACAGAGCAATTGATGAGGAAATCCAAGGCTAAAACAACACAAGTTATGAGTCAGAATCCACAAAGACAAAGGAAAGCTCCAATAACCGTAATAAGAAGGAAATGAAGATTACAAGAGTTACCCTACTCGCCATCAAAGTGGAAATGGTGAATACTAATCATCCCATCTAAGGAAATGGTGGAAATAGTATTTCCAAGCTGTGGAAATGGTGGAAATGGTATTTACGAGCTAAGGAAATGGTGGAAATGGTAATTACAAGTCTTTCTAGTGAAGAATTTTAGAAGTCAAATATTTTTCGAGCTTCTGAAATGATTCCGGAAGCTTGCAGAAGCTTCCTACATCTACATCATCATGCTTCATCAATTGGGCCGAATCTATCAAGTCCACTCCATGAACACACATTCGGCCAAGCCCAAGCCCAAGGAGAAGCAATTCACAATTAGGGTTAGGGTTAGGAGGAGAATTAAGGTTTTGTGCATGTTACCTAATTCTCTTCATAGTTTCCTCTTTTTCTTTTCTCATTTATTTTTCGGTTTTCCCTTTTCTTTAAAGGTAAAATCTGAAATTTTCCTTCCTTTTTCTTGTAAGAATTTCGTGCAGTGCTTACCTTAAAGCAGCCAAAATTCTTCCTTATTTTCTTTTACTTTTTTTAGGAAGTAAGTTCCTTTTTCTTGCTGATTTTTGTGAGTTACTTAATCTCTTGATTAAGTTCCAATTTTGTGTTTTCTTTCCTTATTTTCTTGTGTAAATTTCGTGCTCCCTATACCTATAAATAAGGGTGCTGCACTTCATAATTCTAAAGTGATTAATTGATTAATAAGTTTATACTCTATTAATTCACTCATCTTTATTTTGGCTTAAGTAATTTGCATGCTTGTTAATTGCTAAAGTACAGGAACTATAGGCTAATTAGATAATTGCTCTATCTAATTGCATGCTTTGTTTCGCCTCTATTATTCTCCACTTGGTTCGAATTGCGTGCTTAATTTAACTTGTTAAATTAGTAGTATGCCCAATCCAAGGGTAAGGATTCTAGAGTTTTGAGAGCTGTGTCTTGCATACAGACTTTCCTTGGCAATATTCTGTGTGGAGTTCTTGTTTTCACAAGTTGGAATCAAGGGTTCACATCAACAATTGTCTAATTAGCCTATAGTTCCTGTAACTTTAGTAATTAACAAGCATGCAAATTACATAAGCCTAAAATAAAGATGAGTGATTAAATAAGTATAATACTAACTTTTAATATTTAATCAACTAAATAATTTCGTGGTTGGCAGCCCTATTTAAAGGTATGGGGGAGTCCAAATTACATTAGGAAAATAACAACTGAAAGCAGCAAAAGTGGAAACCAATCATAATTAGATTTTTCTTACAAACCAAGTCCTAAATGAACAAGGACAATGGTGGATGAATTTTTTCAGCTTTATGGTAATAGGAGAACGAAATTCCACCCTAATTATACTAGGAAAAGAATTAAAATTGGAAACCAATCAAGAGATTGATTTCTTACAAACCCGAAATCTAAAGGAACTAGGGTTTGGTAGTTGCTGAATTCGTTTGCCACTTGGAATGGCATATGGACAAAATTAACAATTAAAATAGGTAGGAAAATAATATAAATCCTATCCAAAAAGGGAGATCTAGAATGGATCCCTTTTTGGAAACTACCAAGCTTATCTAGTTGTAACAAACTTGTAATAACCTAACCAACTTGATGTGAACCCCTGAACTCCATGCCACGGAAATCCAAGAACTCAATGCGAAAAGTGCCAAGTCTGAATGCAAGATGCAGCTCTTAACTTCTAGAATCCTTACCCTTAGATTCGGCAGACTACTAACTTACAAAGTAAATTAACCACGCAATTCGAACCAACCGGAGAATAATAGAATTGAAACAAAGCTTAGCAATAGACAGAGCAATTATCTATTAGCCTATAGTTTCTGTAGCTTTTAGCAATTAACAAACATGCAAATTACATAAGCCCAAAATAAGGTGAGTGATTAAAGAAGTATAAAACTATAACTTAAATCATTTAATCAACTAAGGAACAATGAATTTCGTCCCCCTCTATTTATAGAGAGTAGGATGGACGAAATTAAAGTCCAAAATACAAAAGAAAAAGAGATAGAATTGGAAACCAATCAAGAGATTGATTTCTTACAAACCAGAAACCTAATGGAACTAGGTTTCGTGTTTATTTCCTAATTCGGCTGCCCCCTATTAGATATGGCCAAATTTACACATTATAATACTTAATAAATAATTATAAAACTGATGAGGACATCCAGGGCTAAAACAACACACATTATGAGTCAGAATCCACAAAGCCAACCTGCAGGCAAAGCCCTTGAAAAGAATGCCGGGAAGAGTGAAAGAGTCATTCTATTCAAAAGGATCCTTGAAGACAATGCATCTCCAAACTCTCCACAATAAAGAAAAGGGTTGTTTCTTGAAGTTCTTGAAGATGTCGGAAGGTTCTTTGACTTTAAAGAGACGTTTCTTGAAGTTCTTGATTTTCTTGAAAATCTTGAATTTCGTATTTTGCAGAATCTTGAAGAATCTTGAAAATCTTGAAAATCTTGAAATTCTTGATTCCAAAATGATTCTGGGAGATTTCCAAAAGGTTCTGGAAGCTCCCTACATCAAAACCACCATGCGCCATTACAATTGGGCCGACCCAATCCATGGAGTCCATTCCACATCATCAAGTCGGCCAAGCCCATCAAGAAGCCCAGCCTAAAGTCCACTTCACCAAGGGTTTTCGTATAAGGTTTAGGGTTTGGGGAAGGATAAGGATTTGTGCATGTTTCCAAATCCTACCCTTAGTTTGTTACAAGTTAGTTAGGTTGTTACAAGTTTGTTACAACTAGATTAACTTGTTAGTTTCCAAAAAGGGATCCCTTCTTGATCTCCCTCTTTGGATAGGATTTATATTTATTTCCTACCTATTTTAAGTGTGAATTTTGTCCATAACCATATCCATATGGCAGACAAATTCAGCAACTACCAAAACCTAGTTCCTTTAGGTTTTGGGTTTGTAAGAAATCAATCTCTTGATTGGTTTCCAATTTTAATTGTTTTCCTAGTCTAAATAGGATAGAATTTCGTCCACCTATTCATATAAAGGTGACTTAATTTGTTCACCATTGTCCTTGTTCATTTAGGACTTGGTTTGTAAGGAAAATCCAATTCTGATTGGTTTCCACTTTTGCTGCTTTCAATTATTCTTTTCCTATTGTAATTTGGATACCCCTACACCTATAAATAGGGCCATCCACGAAATTAATATTAAGTATTCAGATCTTTAAACTATTAGTTTGAGCACTCTCCCTTTATTGCTTTATGTATTTTGCATGCTTGTGATTTATATATAGCATGAAACTTAGCTTAATTAGGTTATTTGCTCTACCTAATTAAATTCAGATGTTTCACCTCTTTTCTTAGTTGGTTCAAATCCCTTGAGTAAATTATCTTAGGTTGGTTTATTTTTGTTAACTGGATTTTCAGGTAAGTTAAGAGTTTATACGAGCTACGCCGCTTAATCAGACTTTCCTTGGCAATTCATCCGCATGTGTACCTTGGTCCACATCAAAAACCTAATCAAAAAGGGAGATCAAGAAGGGATCCCTTTTTGGAAACTACCAAGTTGATCTAGTTGTAACAAACTTGTAACAACCTAACTAACTTGTTGGCTTTAGAGTGTTGTGTGAGGAGTAGTGTCGATGAGTTAACACTATTAACTTTGTAAGCACACTTTAAACAAAGTTAACCAATTTTGCCACAATAGACACAAACTGATGAGGACATCCAGGGCTAAAACAACACACATTATGAGTCAGAATCCACAAAACCAGCCTGAAGGCAAAGCCCTTGAAAAGAATGCCAGGAAGAGTGAAAGAGTCATTTATTCAAAAGGATCCTTGAAGACAATGCATCTCCAAACTCTCCACAATAAAGAAAAGGGTTGTTTCTTGAAGTTATTGAAGACGCCGGAAGGTTCTTTGACTTTAAAGAGTCATTTCTTGAAGTTCTTGATTTTTTTGAAAATCTTGAATTTCGTATTTTGCAAAATCTTGAAATTCTTGATTCCGAAATGATTCCGGGAGATTCTAGAAGGTTCCGGAAGCTCCCTACATCAAAACCACCATGTGCCATTACAATGGGGCTGACCCAATCCATGGAGTCCATTCCACATCATCAAGTCGGCCAAGCCCATCAAGAAGCGCAACCAAAAGTCCACTTCACAAAGGGATTTTGAAAAAGAGGTTTTGGGTTTGTGGAAGGATAAGGATTTGGCATGTTTCCTAATCCTACTCCTAGTTTGTTACAAGTTTATTACAAGTAGATTAACTTGTTAGTTTCCAGAAAGGGATCCCTTCTTGATCTCCCTTTTTGGATAGGATTTATATTTATTTCCTTGTTATTTTAAGTGATAAATTCAGCCATAACCATATCTATATGGCTGCCGAATTCAGCAACTACCAAAACCTAGTACCTTTAGGTTTCTGGTTTGTAAGAAATCAATCTCTTGATTGGTTTCCAATTTTTTTCCTAGTCTAAATTGGTTATAATTTCATGCACCTCCTTCCATAAAGGTGACTTAATTCATTAACCATTGTCCTTGCTCATTTAGGACTTGGTTTGTAAGGAAAATCCCATTCTGATTGGTTTCTACTTTTGCTGCTTTCAGTTATTCTTTTCCTATTGTAATTTGGATACCCCTATACCTATAAATAGGGCCATCCACGAAATTAATAAGTAGTATTCATATCTTTAAACTATTATTTGAGTACTCCCCTTTTATTTCCTTATGTATTTTGCATGCTTGTGATTTATGTATTGCATGAAACTTAGCTTAATTAGGTTATTTGCTCTACCTAATTAAATTTGCATGTTTCAATCTTATTCTTTACTTGGTTCAAAATTGCATGTTAAATTAGCTTAGGTTTGTTTACTTTGTTTCTTCAATTTTGAGTAAAGGGTAAGAATTATACGAGCTGCCAGTTAATTAGACTTTCTGATGTGGACGGTTGTACACATGCGGATTAAGTTGCCAAGGACCTTGTGATTAAGTAGCGTAGCTCGTATAATTCTCTAACTTACTTTCGAACTAAGAGAAACAAAGAGAAGCTAACCTAAGCTAATTTTGTTTTATAGCCGAACCAAGTGTAAGCAGAGAGATTGAAACATGCAAATAATTAGGTAGAGCAAGTAACCTAATTAGCTAAGTTTCATGCAATTATGTAAACTACAACATGCAAATACATAAAGCAATAAAATGAGGGTACTCAAAACACTAAGTTTATGATCTGAATACGCTTGAATTTTATTATGTACGGCTGCCCTATTTATAGGGAGTGAACAGCCGAAAAAGTGAAGGAAAATAATAAGGAAAAGAATTAGAATTGGAAATTAGCCAAGAGGTTAATTTCTTTTACAATACCAAACCCGGAAAGAAGTAGGAATGGTAAGAAAAGGAAAGAGGAATTCGGTTTTACCATAAACATGTGGCAGCCGAATTTGTAAACTAAAAGAACAAAACTCCTACTCCCAAAAAGAGAACAAGAAGGAACCCTTTTTGGAAACTAACTAAAAGAGTAAAAGGAACTTAATTAATTTAAACTTAAAGAACCCTAACTAATAGCCGTGTGGGCTTGCTTTGTGGGCTGGTCCATGCGGCTTCTTGTGAGCTCCTTGGGCTGGTCTCCATGAGTTTGGGTCGGCCCAAATTGTAGGGAACTTTAATAATTGTTTCTTTAAAGTCCAAGAACCTCCCGGCATCTTCAAGACTTCAAGAAACAGCCTTCTTCTTTAATGGGAAGTGCTGAATTGCGCCTCTTCTTCAAGAATGGTTAGAAGAGTTGCAATTTGAACATTTCCTTCTTTCTGTTTCAAGGCGTTGGCTTCTACAATCAACTGAGCGTCCTGATGGCAAGCTTGGACAAGGTTGTTGAGTGCATCTCGAACCTTCTTCACTCTGCTTCTGGTCATTGGCCCAGTGATGTCTACAAGTGGATCCCTCTGATATGGGCTTGGATCCTGAAGCATTGTTGGGCCTCGATGTAGAACTCGAACCTCCGCAGCTTCTCCAGAACCACTTGCTTAATGACTTGTTGCGTGACTCTGGATGCCCTCATCACTTTCCTTGGCAATTCATCCGCATGTGTACTTTGGTCCACATCACAAAGCATGCGATTTTCAATTAATGTGAGAATAATACCGATTGATGCTCATAATCTGCGATTTTATCACCTCCCTAGCTTAATATGCGACTGCCAAAATTTAGGCCGCACAAAGATACAATTTTAAGAATTCAATATATTTTCAAGAATTCAAAGCAAAGTATCAAGAGTTGTGCAGATAATTCACAACATGCAAAACAAGGTGAGTGCTTAATTTCAACCGCCAAAGCTCACCAAATAAAATCGCAAATAGGGAGAAAATTTGTCGCAATACAGTCCACAATTAGTCGCAAATTCAGTAACAAAAAGTGTGATTTTAAACCTTTAATTGTCACAAAAACAGCAACCAAAAGAGTGGAAAAGTAGTCGTAAAACAGCACCAAACAGTCGTGAATTTCAGCAGCCAATTAACTCGCAAAACAGTCCCAATTAGTCTCAGCTTCTAGTAAAAAAAAAGTGTGAATTTGAAATCTTTAATTGTCACAAAACAGTACCAATTTATTTAGGAAAAGCAGTTGCAAAATTAGCACCAAAACAGTCCCCTTTAAATTGCAAAGCAGCCCCCAAAAGTCGGTAAAAGAAGGACACAAAACAGCCCCAATTTGTCCTAGAGTGTCGCTAAAGCTAACCGTAGTGTCAAAATTGATGTTTAAGCCCTAACCCTCGAACCCTAGAATTAAAACCCTAGAACCCGAAGTAAACCTTTTAGCAAATTTTCCAAAACTTTTCTTTTTTTATCTTTTCAATTTTTAACAAATTTTGATTTTCAATGATTAAAAATAGTACCAATTACCTAAATTTGGTTCTTCTTAAAAAAATTACTTTTCTTTAAGGAGCGTTCTAATTCCACAATTCATTAATTGAAGTAGAATAAAGGAACAGAAAACACCCGATGAGTAAACCTAGTTACTTCAGTCTCCTCTTGTCGGAAAAATAGCCTTGGCTCTGATACCAATTGATGTGAACCCATGATCCCCAATGCCATGGATACTAAGAACTCAATGCTGAAAGTTGCCAAGGAAAGTCTGATTACAAGACGCAGCTCTTAACTCCTAGAATCCTTACCATTGGATTCGGCATACTACTAATTTAACAAGTAAATTAAACATGCAATTCGAACAAAATGGAGAAAACTAGAATCGAAACAAGTTTAGCAATAGACAGGGCAATTATCTATTAGCCTGTAGTTCCTGTAACTTTAGTAATTAACAAGCATGCAAATTACATAAGCCCAAAATAAAGATGAGTGATTAAATAAGTATAATACTAAATTTTATCAATTTAATCAACTAAATAATTTCGTGGTTGGCAGCCCTATTTATAGGTATGGGGGTATCCAAATTACACTATGAGAAGAATAACTGAAAGCAACAAAAGTGGAAACCAATCATAATTGCATTTTCCTTACAAATCAAGTCCTAAATGAACAAGGGCAATGGTGGATGAATTTGTTCACCGTTATGGTAATAGGAGAACGAAATTCCACCCTACTTATACTAGGAAAAGAATTAAAATTGGAAACCAATCAAGAGATTGATTTCTTACAAACCTGAAACCTAAAGGAACAAGGTTTTGGTAGTTGCTGAATTCGTCTACCACATTGCATATGGACAAAATTAACAATTAAAATAGGTAAAAAAATAAATATAAATCCTATCCAAAAAGGGAGATCAAGAAGAGATCCTTTTTTGGAAATTACCAATAATGAGGCCATCCCCAACCCATCGACAAGTCCAAGCAGAGATGATCTGCAAGTTGAGGCAGAGGACTCGAGAAAGGAAGCAGAGCCTGTTCGTGTGCTACATCGAGTCCCAGCTATGCTCCAGGACCCGAGCCCACACCAGAGAGATCCATTGGTAGATATCATTGGGCCAATGACATGCAGAAGGACAAGGAAACTCAAGGCCGACCTTGAGAACCTAGTCCAAGAGTGTTCCCGGCAATCCCAGATGGCATCCGAAGCACAAACCCCTGAAGATAAAGCCCAGAAGAGTCAGAAGGGTAAAATGGTCATTTTACTCACCATTTCCGAAAAGGGGTCTAAATTGAAGAATCATGAAGAAATGAAGAGTTTGTAAAATTTGAGTTTCAGAAATGATTCCGGAAGCTTCCAGAAGCTTCCTACACTTTTCACAGACACGCCATTGAGTTTTGGGCCGAATCCCCTTGCGACCCACCTTTATAAATTCGGCCAGCCCAGACCAAGAGAAGGAGAGGAAAATTTGAAATTGGGAAGCCCAATTGAGAAGCCCAATCCAAAATTGTGAAGGGTTTTAATTAAGGAGTTAGTTTGAGTTTACAACTTAAGTTAATTCTAGTAGTAGTTTTCAATGAGAGTTCCTTCTTAAACTCTTAGGGCATGCTTGGTTGATGGTTTTGGAGGTTTGGAAATGGGAATGGAATGAAAGTTGTTGTTTGGTTAGGTTGGGGTATGGGTTTGATTCCCTCCTTTGAGGCAATCCTCCATATCCTAGCATATTGGGGGGTATGGGATTGATTCCCTCATTTTGTGTGTATTTTTTATTTTTTAAAAATTTTAAGTGCTAAAATTCATCATTATAATATATTTTAACACAAATAGTTTATAATATATCAAAATTTAAATGTAAAAAAAATTCAAATAAATTTTAATCCTAAAAGTTTATTTGTGAACCAAACACCATCTATCATTCCCAATGCTATCATTCCCTCTACTATCATTCCCCACTATTATCATTCCCATTCCCATTCCCCTCTACGAACCAAGCGGCCCCTTATTGTATTTTAATTTTACTTCTTATTTTTAAGATAATTTTCGGCTGAAATTATCCAATAATTCACCTGAATTATTATCTCTTAACAAACCTAGTTCCTTTAGGTTTGTTTCTTTTCAAGAGATTAATCTCTCGATTGATTTCTACTACTTAGTTTTGATTAATTTCTACTTGTTATTTAGAATAGAATTTCGGCTAGATTCACCCTTGTGAAATCCGAATCCCTAGCATCAACTAAACCTAGTTCTTTTAGGTTTCAGTTTGTAAGGAATCAATCTCTTGATTGAGTTCCAATTTTAATTGCTTTCTACTACTTTGTACTGAAGAATTCGGCTGCCTATAACTATAAATAGGGGTCCTCTTCTTCACTTTTCAACACAATTTTGATTCAAGTAATAGAATAGTATAGTTTTATACTTTTTGAATCATTATCTTATTTTGAGCTTTCCTAGTTTGCATGCTTTGTGAATTACTATAGGTTTAGAAACTACAGCTTTTTCGGTAATTGCTCTGCCTAGAATGCATGCTTTTGTTTCGACTCTTTTGTTCTTAAACTTGGTTCGATTTGCGTGTTTAAAATTAGCTTAGTTTAATTTTAGTAGACTGCCGAACCCGAGGTAGGGATTCTAGAGGTTAAGAGCTGCGTCTCGCAATTTCCAGACTTTCCTTGGCAAGTATTTTGCATCGTGAACTCCGGTCCACATCAACCAAGCTTATCTAGTTGTAACAAACTTATAACAACCTTAAGAACTTGTAACAAACTAGGAGTAGGAATAGGAAACATGCACAAATCCTTATCCCTTACTCAAACCTTAACCCTAGGTGCATGGAAACTTCCTTGTGGGCTTGGGTTAGCCGAACTTGATGGTGAATGGACTTCAATGATGGTTCGGCCCAAATTGATGGCGCATGGTGATAGTAGTGTAAGAAGCTTCTGGAATCTTCTGGAAACTCCCGGAATCATTTCAGAATGTTAAAAATCAAGATTTTCAAGATTCTTCACGGTACAAGAAAACATGGTATTCGAGACGAATTTTTAAGACGGTATAAGAAATTCGTCTCAAATACCATCAATTTGAGACACTTATGTGACCGTCTCTATAATTAATTTGAGACATAATAAGTGAGACAGTTGTTGGAGTGTTGTCTCATATAGAAACAATTGAGACACTTATTTGGGACGGTAAAATAATTTGTCTCAAATAAAATTAATTAAGACACTTATTTAAGACAGTATAAAAATTTGTCTCAACCTAACTAATTAAGACAATTAAATTGAGATGGGAAAAGTTTTTTGTCTTAAATATAAATAACTGAGACAATTATTGAAGAATATAAAAATTTGTCCCATAAATAAAAGTAAAGATTAAAAATGTAGGAAACTTAGGAGGGAAATTTCAAGTCCCAAAAATTGCACTGTTGAAGGGTTTCAAGACCCCTTTTTCCTGTTAAAATATAAATTTCATGCTCCCTCCTTCTATGATACCTTAAACTTCAATACTCCCTATCTCTTTCATTGGATCAAAGCTATGAGTCATCACCTTACCAAACTGGTTTTAAAATGCAAGTTAAGTCAACTCCTACGATTTATAACACTTCTTAGTTTTAGAAAAATTAAAGTTCAAATAAAATGAACAAAGAAAAAAAGAATAATAATTAAAAGATACTTGTTAGGCGAGAGTGAAATCTCAATCATGATCATAAAATTTTAGAAATTTCATAATTAAGTATAGGTAAAAATTTTAGAATATATAAAAACAATTAGACTGATGTGGACCAAGGTACACATGCGGATGAATTGCCAAGGAAAGTCTGATTAAGCGGCGTAGCCCGTATAAACTATTTACTTACCCAAAATCCAGATAACAAAAATAAACTAACCTAAGCTAATTTACTTAAAGGAATTCGAACCAAGTAAGAAAAGAGGTGAAACACGCGAATTTAATTAGGAAGAGCAAATAACCTAATTAAGCTAAGTTTCATGCAATATATAAATCACAAGCATGCAAAATACATAAAGTAATAAAGGGAGAGTACTCAAACTAATAGTTTAAAGATAAGAATACTTAGTTTATTATGTTGTTCGGATGCCCTTTTTATAAAGTAGGGGCAGCCGAAAGTTTACCCTAAAAGAACTAGGAAAAGAGTTATAATTGGAAACCAATCAAGAGATTGATTCCTTCTTACAAACCAAAACCTAAAGGAACTAGGTAGTGGACTAATAAGGAAATTCGGTTATCTCACAAGATAAGGCAGCCGAAATTCCAAGCAAAAACAAGAAAGAAAAGGACTTGGAAATCCTACTCCAAAAAGGAGATTGAGAAGGAATCCTTTTTGGAAACTAACAAACTAAGGGTAGGAATAGGAAACATGCACAAATCCTTATCCTTCCCCCAACCCTATCCCTTAATTGAATTTGCAAGTAGCTTGCGCATGGGCTTCTTCGATTGGGCTTGGCCGAATTCTTGGTGGAATGGACTCCATGGATTGGGTCGGCCCAATTGTTGATGGCGCATTGTGGAATGCTGTAGGGAGCTTCCGGAATCTTCGGGAATCTCCTGGAATCATTTCGGAATCAAGATTTTCAAGATTCTTCAAGATTCTGCAAAATATGAAATTCAAGATTTTCAAGAAAATCAAGAACTTCAAGAAACGTCTTGATGTGGACCAAGGTACACATGCGGATGATTTGCCAACGAAAGTCTGATTAAGTGGCGTAGCTTGTATAGACTCTTTCACTCTTCTCGGCATTCTTTTCAAGGGCTTTGCCTTCAGGTTGGCTTTGTGGATTCTGACTCATAATGTGTGTTGTTTTTTAGCCCTGGATGTCCTCATCATTCCCTCCCAGTTGGAAAGGATTCGTCCTCGAATCCAATTTGCTGTAAAACAAACAGGAACAAGTCAGTAATATTAACACAAAACATAGATCATACTTACCCCGCAATGAAGTTTGTATGCTATGCTCCTCAATTGCGCAACCACGGTGAGTGTTGATGTAGGAAGTTCTCATCTCCCTGCGCTTTTGAAGACGATTTCAAGAACAAGGATAATCATCTTTAATTCTTCAAGAACCTCTCAAGAACCTTCTAGACGCTTGCAGGAAACTATCAGGAAGCATCTAAAACCTCAGGAACTTATCCATACTGATGCGAACCCCTGATCTCCAACGCCTTTGGAAACCAAGAACTCTACGCGAAATGTGCCAAGGAAAGTCTGAATGCAAGACAATGCTCTTAAACCCTAGAATCCTTACCCTTGGATTCGGCAGACTACTAACTTACAAAGTAAATTAAACACACAATTCGAACCAAGTGGAGTAAACTATAATTCGAAACAAAGCTTTGATTAATAGACAGAGCAATTATCTATTAGCCTATAGTTTCTTGACTTTTAGCAATTAACAATCATGCAAATTACATAAGCCCAAAATAAAGGAGTGATTAAAGAAGTATAAATTCTAACTTAATCAATAATCAACTGAATAAAAGTGGATTCGGCAGCCCCTATTTATAGAGTAGGTTGGCCAAATTTTAGTCCTAAAATAACTAAGAAAAGAAGTGAAATTGGAAACCAATCAAGAGATTGATTTCATACAAGAACCAAATCCTAAAGGAACTGGGATTGGTTAAAGAAAAGGAAATTGGCTGCAAGAAGTACGTTGATGCGAACCCCTGATGATGAAGGCAACCCAAGTTCACAGACAAGTCCACAAACAAGTGAGTCTGGAGAAGCTAAGGAGGTTCGGGTTCTACACCGAGGCCCAACAATGCTTCAGGATCCAAGTCCATATCAAAGGGATCCACTTGTAGATATCATTGGGCCAATGACCAGAAGCAGAGCAAAGAAGGTTCAAGAGACACTCAACAACCTTGTCCAAGCTTGCCAACAAGATGCCCAATTGATAGTAGAAGCCAACGCCTTGGAAAACAAAGACGGAAAGGTTCAAATTGCAACTCTGCTTACAATTCTTGAAGAAGAGGCGCAATTCCCCAATCCACAATGAAGAAGAAGGCTGTTTCTTGAAGTTCTTGAAGACGCCGGAAGGTTCTTTGACTTTAAAGAAACATTTGTTGAAGTTCTTGGTTTTTCTTAAAATTCTTGAATTTCATATTTTGCAGAATCTTGAAGAATCTTGAAACTTGAAAATCTTGATTCCGAAATGATTCCGGGAGGTTCCAGAAGATTCCAGAAGCTCCCTACATCATTCCATAATGCGACATCAACAATTGGGCCGACCCAACTCATGGAGTCCATTCCACAAAGTCGGCCAGCCCAAAAATGAAGCCCACACGGCCAAGCCTAGTCCATTAGGGTTGGAAATTAAGGGTTAGGGTTTGGGTAAAAATAAGGGTTTGTGCATGTTCCCTATTTTTCCCTTAGTTTAATTAGTTTCCAAAAAGGATCCCTTCTTGATCTCCTTTTTGGAGTAGGATTTTTATTTCTTTTCCTTCTTGTTTTTAAGTTGTAATTTTCGGCTGCCACTAATAATTAGGTTATCGAAATTTCCTTTTCTTTTACCATTACCCACTTCTTTCAGGTTTTGGTATTGTAAAGGAAATCAATCTCTTGATTGGTTTCCAATTCTACTTCTTTTCCTACTTCTTTTCGGCTGCTTCTTGCCTATAAATAGGCAGCCACAACTCATTAATAAAACAAGTATTCAGATCTTAAAACTATTAGTTTGAGTACTCTCCCTTTATTGCTTTATGTATTTTGCATGCTTGTAATTTATATATTGCATGAAACTTAGCTTAATTAGGTTAATTGCTCTACCTAATTAAATTTGCATGTTTCAACTCTTCCTTACTTGGTTCGAATTCTTAAGTAAATTAGCTTAGGTAAGTTTATCTTTGTTTTCTGAATTTTGGGTAAGTTAGAGCCTATACGAGCTACGCCACTTAATCAAACGTTCCTTGGCAACTTCATCCGCATGTGTACAACCGTCCACATCAATTGGTATCAGAGCTTAGGAGTTGGTTTCGTGGCTAGAGAAGGTCGAAGTAACCCGACCGAATCTTATCAGGTGTTTTCTTTTCCTTGTTAGTCTTGCTTGTCTTGAAATTCTTGGAATTAGAACGCATCTTCTTGGGGGAAATTTTTTTCTTTCAAGCTTTGAATTTCGGTTTTTGGTACTGTTTTAAAATCGAAATTTCCTTAGAAAAATTGAACCAAATTTTAAAGTACTGAAAAACGCATCTTAGGGTTTTAAAATCACCTTCTTTTTGCAAAAAGCTTGTACTGTTTTGGGGCTATTTTTCTTAAATTAAAATCGCATATCCCTTGTTGTAAATTCAAAATTAAAATTCGAACTTTAGAAACAAATTTAGGGTTCGGATTTTGGGCTTAGCCTAGGGTTTCGGTTTTGTTGAATCTTTTAGGCGCCTTTGCTTGCGACACAAGGGTTTTGAGAGACACTTTAGGGCTGCTGTTTTTGCGTCTAAATTGCTGGGTTTTGCGACTGTTTTTCTACCCCTCTTGTGCTGAATTTGTAAAAATTGGTGAGTTTTTGCGGTTGATGTTAAGCAGCTCACCTTATCTGCGCATTGTGATTTGCATGCACTAGTTTTGGATACCCTGTTTTGAATTGTTGAAAATATAGTGGAATTCTTAATTTTGTGTCCTTGTGCTGAGATTATCCCTGGGAATTAGTTAGTGAGTCAAAAAAAAAAAAAAAAAATATTTAACGTTGTTGGCCCAAGGGTTTTCTTTCCTTAAAATCGCATATTAGTAAACTTTTGCGCCACTTTGGGGTTTTAAAATTCGTAATTGGGTTATCTGCATATTGAAAGAATTACTAAATTTGCGGGGATTGGTTTCTTTGATTACCTATTGGGTGGGTGGTCTCTTCTTTGGTTAGTTTTAGGACTTTCCTAAAGTTGTTTCAACTCTGCTTATTTTTCTTGATTCTATTCAATTCTTGAATTGCCTTGCTTTCAACTGCTAGTTGTATCTTTTCAAGCGACCTGAACGTTTACTCTTGAATTATAGTTTGGATTTTGTCATCGTGCACACCCATCTTTTCTGAAATTTGAGGGCTTCACCCCGAAATTTCCTTGTTGTGTACTTCTTATCTGAACTATATTACAAATCGTTTGCGAAAAGATTTTTTCAACATCAAAATAGAACCAAGTATCTTTTCAAAAATTTGTGCTTTTTCCTTAAGTATCATTGCTGTGTGTGAGTTACTGTTTGCCTTATACATTTATCAATACTGGAAGGTAGAGTGGAAAAAGGCTTGAGTGAACATACTATAAGGGCGCCACCCTAGAGTGAAACACTGGTTTGTGTGTAGCTGTTAGGTGGGATACACTTGGGGGACAAGGGGGTAAGGTTACTACTCATTTTTCATTGTTCTTAGCAGACAGATTTTCGCCTATAACCGATGTCAGGAGGTGCTTCTGACCTTTGGGAAGTGAACAAATACTGGCTGCAATAGCATAACTCTCTGCGCGATTTGCTACCCTCACGGAGGAGGTTGCTGACTTGCGGGCCGAGCGGGAACAACGGTGTACGGAGTCAGAGGAGGACGCCCCTGCCCATGGCAACAATGCCGTTGCCAAGCCCTTCGAGGGTCTCAGTCAATGCAAAATGACTGTTCCACCCTTCGCCGGTGGTACGAATTCGGAGGATTATCTAGACTGGGAGATGAAAATGGAGCGCATCTTTGAGCTTCATGCGATCCCAGACACAAGATGGTCCCACTCGCTGTGGTACATTTCACGGACTATGCCCTGGTCTGGTGGAATCAAGAGATGGTCCAACGAAGGAATACGCGTCCAATGCGGGCCCGTGCTCCGCCTCTAACTTGGTTTGATTTGACTACTTCCATGCGTAGAACTTTTTTTCCTGATTATTATTTTAGAGAATTGTATATGAAATTACATACTCTTGTACAAGGATCTTTATCTGTAGACGCATATTATAGAAAGTTAGAGATGGCCAAAATTAGGGCAAATGTACAGGAAGATGAAGCTGCTTCGATGGCTCGTTTTCTTAATGGCCTAAACAGGGGTATAGCTTTAGCTGTTGAACTTCAGAATGCGACAACTCTGACGGACATGTTGCACAAAGCTCGGGTCATGGAGGAATACCTGAAGACAGTTCCACCCGTCCAGATGCCTACCAGCGCCCCACCGGCTTGGAGAAAGAATCCGGTTTACTCACCACCCGCAAAGAAGCCGTTTACGTCAGAAAGAATGGCTATAGTCCCCGCTACCACCTCGTCTTCATCCCAATCCAGAACGCCATCAACACCTCGGCAATCCATCAGCAATGTCACTTGCCAAAAATGCACAGGCCATGACCACTACATGCACGATTGTCCTAACATCCGGAAGGTCTTATTGGGGCAAGATGGTGAGTACATTTCCGAAAAGGAAGAAGAAGATCAACCCGTTGACCCTTCACAGGAGTTAACTGACAGCACTCCATCTGCACCGGTCGAGCAATTTAAGTTCATCGACGAAGATCCTAATCAGAACTTAGTTACTCGCACTTTGACTACAGCTGCTGTCCAGGATACATCTCAACGGACAAACATCTTCCATGCCAGGACTAAGGTAAATGGGAAGTTGTGTGTTCTGATCATTGATGGAGAGAGTTGCACATATGTGGCCAGCGAATATATGGTCGAAAAACTGAAGCTCCCTATAATCAATCATCCACGTCCTTATCGGCTCCAATGGCTCGACAGCTCAGATGGCTACAGAGTAGTAGAAAGCAATTAAAATTGGAACTCAATTAAGAGATTGATTCCTTACAAACTGAAACCTAAAAGAACTAGGTTTAGTTGATGATATTGATTCGGATTTCACAAGGGTGAACCTAGCCGAAATTCTATACTAAATAACAAGTAGAAATGATCAAAACTAAGAAGTAGAAATCAATCGAGAGATTGATCTCTTGAATAGAAACAAACCTAAAGGAACTAGGTTTGTTAAGAGATAATAATTCGGGTGAATTATTGGATAATTTCAGCCGAAAATTATCTTAAAAATAAGAAGAATAAGAAGTAAAATTAAAATACAACAAGAGTGTAAGTAGGAACTCTCATTGAAAACTACTACTAGAATTAACTTAAGTTGTAAACTCAAACTAACTCCTTAATTAAAAACCTTCACAATTTCGGATTGGGCTTCCCAATTTCAGAATTTCCTCTCCTTTTCTTGGTCTGGGCTGGCCTAATTTATGAAGGTGGATTGCAAGGGGATTCGGCCCAAAACTCAATAGCGTGTCTGTGAAAAGTGTAGGAAGCTTCTGGAAGATTCCGGAATCCTTTCTGAAACTCAAATTTCACAAACTCTTCATTTCTTCATGATTCTGTAATTTAGACCCCTTTTTGGCAATGGTGAGTAAAATGACCATTTTACCCTTCTGACTCTTCTGGGCTTTATCTTCAGGGGTTTGTGCTTCGGATGCCATCTGGGATTGCCGGGAACACTCTTGGACTAGGTTCTCAAGGTCGGCCTTGAGTTTCCTTGTCCTTCTGCGTGTGATTGGCCCAATGATATCTACCAATGGATCTCTCTGGTATGAGCTCGGGTCCTGGAGCATAGCTGGGCCTCGGTGTAGCACACGAACAGGCTCTGCTTCCTTTCTCGAGTCCCCTGCCTCAACTTGTAGATCCTCTCTGCTTAGACTTGTCGATGGGTTGGGGATGGCCTCATCAACAGTCCAATAAAGAGCAATGTCAGCAACAAAAAATGTCAGTTATCCTTTAATTGCAACCGAAAACAGCGCTAATTGGATCCACAAAGGCAGTTGCAAAAACAGTACCAAAAGTGAGAAAAAGAGCCCTAGCTTTAAAACCCTAAAATCGATTTTCCCAAATTATTAAAAAAAACCAATTTTAATCCTTTCTTTTCGAAAATTCTTCTTCCTTTTTCAATCCACAATTTCGATTTTACTAGCAAAGCAATATAATCAAAATCAAAAATTTATTTAAGAAAAACAGAAAAATTTTTCTCAAAAAGGAGTGTTATTTTCCACAAATTCATTAATTAAAGTAGAATAAAGGAAGAGAAAACACCTGATGATTCAACTGACTTACTTCAGTCTCCTCCGGTCGAGCAAACAGCCCTGGCGCTCTGATACCAATTGATGCGAACCCCTCATTTCCAACGCCTTTGGAAACCAAGAACTCTACGCGAAATATACCAAGGAAAGTCTGAATGCAAGACACTGCTCTTAAACCCTAGAATCCTTACCCTTGGATTCGGCAGACTACTAACTTACAAAAAGTAAATTAAACACGCATTTCGAACCAAGTGGAGTAAACTAAAATTCGAAACAAAGCTTTGATTAATAGAAAGAGTAATTATCTATTAGCCTATAGTTTCTTGACTTTTAGCAATTAACAAGCATGCAAATTACATAAGCCCAATATAAGGTGAGTGATTAAAGAAGTATAAATTCTAACTTAATCAATAATCAACTAAAGAATTTCGTGGTTGGCACTCCTATTTATAGGTATGGGGGTATCCAAATTACAATAGGAAAGGAATAACTGAAAGCAGCAAAAGTGGAAACCAATCAGAATTGGATTTTCCTTACAAACCAAGTCCTAAATGAGCAAGGACAATGGTGGATGAATTAAGTCACCTTTATGGAAAGGGGTGAACGAAATTCTAACCTAATTAAACTAGGAAAAGAATTAAAATTGGAAACCAATCAAGAGATTGATTTCTTACAAACCCGAAACCTAAAGGAACTAGGTTTTGGTAGTTGCTGAATTCTTCTGCCACTTGGAATGGCATATGGACGAAATTAACAAATAAAATAGGTAGGAAAATAATATAAATCCTATCCAAAAAGGGAGATCAAGAAGGGATCCCTTTTTGGAAACTACCAAGCTAATCTAGTTGTAACAAACTTGTAACAACCTAACCAACTTGTAACAAACTTTGGGTAGAATTAGGTAACATGCACAAAACCGAATCCTTCCCCTACCTAAGCTTCCAAGTGGCGTGTGGGCTGCTTCTTTTGGGCTTGGCCGGCCGAAAAATGAAGGGAATGGACTCCCTGGTGAGTTCGGCCGATTTTGAGATGGCGCATGGTGCTGATAGTGTAGGGAGCTTCTGGAATCATCTGGAAATTCCCGGAAACATTTTGGAATGTCAAAAATCAAGATTTTCAAGATTCTTCAAGATTCAGTAAACCGCGAAATTCAAGATTTTCAAGAAAATCAAGAACTTCAAGATTTGTCTTTTTAAAGTCCAAGAACCTTCCGGTTTCTTCAAGAACTTCAAGAAACGACCCTTTCTTCATTGTGGAGAGTTTGGAGATGCCTTTCCTTCAAAGATCTTTGAATAGCATGACTCTTCTACTTCTCCTAGCATTCTTCTCAAGGGCTTTGCCTTCTGGTTGGCCTTGTGGATTCTGACTCAGAACTTGTGTTATTTTTAGCCTTGGATATCCTTATCATATGTGCTGGCCGAAAATAAAATTAAAAATAAGGAAATAAAGAAATAAAAATAAATCACAAAAAGGTTTCAAGAAAGTAAACTTTTTTGGAAACTACCTACAAATCAGCCTAAGTTGTAAGAACTTGTAACAACCCTAACTAACTTGTAACAAACTTTGAGTAGAATTAGGAAACATGCACAAATCCTAATCCTTCCCTAACCTAGGCTTCCAAGTGGCGTGTGGCTGCTCCTTGTGGGCTTGGTCTGGCCGAAAATTGTGAAGTGGATTTCAAGGTGGGTTTCGGCCCATTTGAGGTGGCGCATGGTGGAGATGATGTAGGGAGGTTCTGGAATCTCCCGGAATCATTTCGGAAGGTCAAAAATCAAGAACTTCAAGATTCTTCAAGATTTTCAAAATTCTTCAAGATTCAGTAAGTCGCGGAATTCAAGATTTTCAAGAAAATCAAGAACTTCAAGAAATGCCCTTTCCTTCAGCTGGATTGATTAGTAGGCGCCATTTCCATTGTGATGGAGAGTAAAGTGACGCTTTTATCCTTCCTTCTATTCTCTTCAAGGGCGTTTGTGTCCGTAACGAGTTGGGCTTCTGTAACACTCCTTTGAACAAGGTTTTCAAGATCTTCTCTGAGCTTCCTTGTCCTTCTTCGGGTCATAGGCCCAACTATGTCAACGAACGGATCTCTTTGATATGGGCTCGGGTCCTGGAGCATTGGTGGGCCTCTATGGAGCACCCGAACCTCTGCTGCACTTTCCGAGTCCTCATTGCTTGATCTAGGATCCTGTGTGTACTGACTTGGCGTAGGGCTGGGGATGCCCTCATCACATACTCCTCAAGAAGGATTACATATCGAACAAGAAATCTCAAACTTTATTCACAGGCAGATATAGTTAGAACAACATAACTACATACTCAACACATAGCACAAAAGAATTATGCACGTAATATATATCATTTTCACAATTGCATAATTTTAATGTAACAAGCAAAAATTGCATGTATAACTGATGTAAATACCAATTAGTGATTACAGAGATAATTTCTGAGAAAGACATCTTTGGGAAAAGTTGAAGCGAAATCATGCAGTCGTGAAACCAGAAGATGTATTCCCGGAGGCTATGCACATGTTGTAAGATTCACAATATTCAAGATGTTGTAAAAAAATCCTTAACATGATGATAACCAATAGAAGGAGAATCAATGTAAAAGTAAATGCGTACCTTGTACTGTGACTTACCTCGATTCCCAGGCGCATGAAGTCCCATGACTATAACGTGGAACTGCAATCAACATTGCTATGCGTCGTTGTGAAGCACCAATCCAAAATTGTGGAATCCCTACAAAACAAACAGAATAGTATTGCTCGGAGGTATTTCGGGCAACGGATTAGTGAGCAAAAATTTGTAACCAAATTTTTAGCAAGTTGTATGAAGTATAAGAGTAAACTTCACACGACTATCAAACCTCCATGCACAGCCCCTGAATAAGCAAAGAACTTGCTTTGGAACCTGGATGGTGAAAGGACCATGCCGTCTGAGGTTGATTAGCATGCCTTCCTGTAGTTGAGCGGAAATCTCAATGAGTTCTAGAACTTCTCCATTTGGATTTCCGAGGCCAAGTAAGAAGAAACAACAACGGCACCAAATCTCCCTATAGGGGTCAATTTGCACAATGTTGTAGCCTTACACCGCCGTTGAAGGGCTCGTAATACGAAACCCTAAGCAAATTGCGCTGAGAACGGCGCAATAGCGGCCAGTAACTATTCATTCCCAACAGGAACGGAAATCCCACCTGACATTGGTTGAAGCAAAAATTTGTCTGCTAAGAACAAGGAAAAATGAGTAGTAACCTTACCCCCTTGTCCCCCAAGTGTATCCCACCTAACAGCTACACACAAACCAGTGTTTCACTCTAGGGTGGTGCCCTTATAGTATGTTCACTCAAGCTTTTTTCCACTATACCTCCAGGTATTGACAAATGTATAAGGCAAATAGCAATTCACACACAGCAATGATACTTAAGGAAAAAGCAAAAAATTTCAAAAAATAGATACTTGGTTCTATTTTGGAGTTGAAAAATCTTTTCGTAAACAATATTTTTAATATAGTTCAGAGGTACACAGCAAGGAAATTTCGGGGTGAAGCCCTCAAATTTCAGAAAAGATGGGTGTGCACGATGACAAAATCCAAACTATAATTCAAGAATAAATGTTCAGGTAGCTTGAAAAGATACAACTAGCAGTTGAAAGCAGGGCAATTCAAGAATTGAATAGAATCAAGAAATAAGCAGAGTTGAACAACTTTAAGAAAGTCCTAAAACTAACCAAAGAAGAGATCACCAACCCGATAGGTAATCAAAGAAACCAATCCCAGCAAATTATCAATTCTTTCAATATGCAGATAACCCAATTATGAATTTTAAAAACCCCTAAGTGGCGGAAAAATTCCTCAAAATTCCAGTGTGGTGCTGTGGGGAGTAATGGCGATAATCGAACACTATCAACTTTGCAAGCACACTAAAAAAAGAAGAAGATTTCCAATGAAGAAAAGCGTCCTCTTTGGTCGTAAAGTGTAGTGCTGTGGGGAGTAGTGGTGATGCGAACCCCTGATTTCCAACGCCTTTGGAAACCAAGAACTCTATGCAGAATGTGCCAAGGAAAGTCTGAATGCAAGACACTGCTCTTAAACCCTACAATCCTTACCCTTGGATTCGGCATACTACTAACTTACAAAAAGTAAATTAAACACGCAATTCGAACCAAGTGGAGTAAACTAGAACTCGAAACAAAGCTTTGATTAATAGACAGAGCAATTATCTATTAGCCTATAGTTTCTTGACTTTTAGCAATTAAAAATCATGCAAATTACATAAGCCCAAAATAAGGTGAGTGATTAAAGAAGTATAAATTCTAACTTAATCAATAATCAACTAAAGAATTTCGTGGTTGGCACCCCTATTTATAGGTATGGGGGTGTCCAAATTACAATACGAAAAGAATAACTGAAAGCAGCAAAAGTGGAAACCAATCAGAATTGGATTTTCCTTACAAACCAAGTCCTAAATGAGCAAGGACAATGGTGGATGAGTTAAGTCACCTTTATGGAAAGGGGTGAACGAAATTCTAACCTAGTTAAACTAGGAAAAGAATTAAAATTGGAAACCAATCAAGAGATTGATTTCTTACAAACCCGAAACCTAAAGGAACTAGGCTTTGGTAGTTGCTGAATTCTTCTGCCAATTGGAATGGCATATGGACGAAATTAGCACATAAAATAGGTAGGAAAATAATATAAATCCTATCCAAAAAGGGAGATCAAGAAGGGATCTCTTTTTGGAAACTACCAAGCTAATCTAGTTGTAACAAACTTGTAACAACCTAACCAACTTGTAACAAACTTTGGGTAGAATTAGGTACCATGCACAAAACCTAATCCTTCCCCTACCTAAGCTTCCAAGTGGTGTGTGGGCTGCTTCTTGTGGGCTTGGCTGGCCGAAAATTGTGAGATGGATTTCAAAGTGGGTTTCGGCCCATTTGAGGTGGCGCATGGTGGAGATGATGTAGGGAGGTTCTGGAATCTTCTGGAATCTCCTGGAATCATTTCAGAACGTCAAAAATCAAGAACTTCAAGATTCTTCAAGATTCAGTAAGCCACAAAATTCAAGATTTTCAAGAAAATCAAGAACTTCAAGAAATGCCTTTTCCTTCAGCTGGATTGATTAGTAGGCGCCATTTCCGCTGTGATGGAGAGTAAAGTGACGCTTTTATCCTTCCTTCTATTTTCTTCAAGGGCGTTTGTGTCCTCAACGAGTTGGGCTTCTGTAGCACTCCTTTGAACAAGGTTTTCAAGATCTTCTCTGAGCTTTCCTTGTCCTTCTTCGGGTCATAGGCCCAACTATGTCAACGAACGGATCTCTTTGATATGGGCTTGGGTCATGGAGCATTGGCGGGCCTCTATGGAGCACACGAACCTCTGCTGCACTTTCCGAGTCCTCATTGCTTGAACTTGGATCCTCTGTGTACTGACTTGGCGTAGGGCTGGGGATGCCCTCATGAAAAACCCAGCAAAAGTCGCAAAAATAGCAACAAAAGAGTGTCTCTCAAACCCTAATGTCACAAAGCAAACGGCGACCTAATTTTAACCAAACAAACTGAAACCCTAGCTAAGCCAAAACCCGAACCCTAATTTAGTTTTAAAGTTCAGAATTTAATTCAGTTTTTCAGCAAGGAATTCCAGATTGTAATTTAAGCAAAACAGCCCCAAAATAGTACAAACTTTTTGCAAAAAGAAGGCAATTTTAAAACCCTAAATTGTGTTTTTCAGTACTTTAAAATTTGGTTCAATTTTTCTAGGGAATTTCGATTTTAAGATAGGGTAAAACAGTACCAAGAAATCGAAATCCAAAGCTTGAAAGAAAAAAATTTCCCCCAAGAAGATGCGTTCTAATTCCAAGAATTTCAAGACAAGCAAGACTAACAAGGAAAAGAAAACACCTGATAAAGATTTGGTTGGGTTACTTCTAGCTTCTCCAGCCACGAAACCAGCCCAAGCTCTGATACCAATTGATGTGGACCAAGGTACACATGCGGATGAATTGCCAAGGAAAGTCTGATTAAGTGGCGTAGCTCGTATAGACTCTTTCACTCTTCTCGGCATTCTTTTCAAGGGCTTTGCCTTCAGGTTGGCTTTGTGGATTCTTCTGACTCATAATGTGTGTTGTTTTTTAGCCCTGGATGTCCTCATCACGTCTCTTTAAAGTCAAAGAACCTTCCGACATCTTCAAGAACTTCAAGAAACAACCTTCTCTTCATTTTGGAATGGTGAATTGTGCATCTTCTTCAAAAATTGTAGGGAAAGTTGCAATTTGAACCTTTCCGGCTTTATTCTCCAAGGCGTTGGCTTCTACTATCAATTGAGCATCCTGTCTGCAAGCTTGCACAAGGTTGTTGAGATCCTCATGAACTCTTCTTGCTCTGCTCCGCATCATTGGCCTAATGATATCTACAATTGGATCCCTTTGATATGGACTTGGATCCTGAAGCATTGTTGGGCCTCGGTGTAGAACCCGAACCTCCTCAGCTTCTCTGGATTCACTTGTCTGTGGACTTGTCGATGGACTAGGGATGCCCTCATCATCCCCTCCCAGTTGAAAAGGATTTGACCTCCAATCTTCATCCTGTTCATAAGTAAATAGAGACAAGTCAGCAACATTAAATGAAGTACTAACACTATACTCACCTGGCAAATCAAGCTTGTAAGCATTAGGCCCCATCTTGGACATGATTTGAAAAGGCCCATTGCCACGGGGATGGAGTTTCGTCCTCCTCGCAGCAGGGAATCATTCCTTCCTTATGTGAACCCAAACCTAGTCTCCTGGTTCAAAGTTCACAGCCTTGCGCCGCTGGTTTGCATGGTCTGCGGCTCTGGCATAGGTTTTCTCAAGGTTTGACCGAACCTTGGCATACAGGCATTTGACAGTTTCAGCCTTCTGGGCGCCGTCTAGATTAACCTGATCCTTTATCGGCAAAGGGATTAGATCCATAACCGTCAAAGGAGTGAAGCCGTAGGCAACTTCAAATGGACAGAACTCTGTCGAGGAGTGCTTGGAGCAGTTGTGGGCAAACTCTGCAACTGGTAAGACTTATTCCCAACATTTGAGATTCTTCTGTATCAAAGCCCGAAGGAGATTGCCAATGGTGCGGTTGGTGACTTCCGTCTGACCATCCATCTGAGGATGACTTGTAGTCGAAAACAGGAGTTTTGTGCCGAGGCGTGACCACAAAATCTTCCAAAAGTAACTTAGAAATTTGACGTCTCGATCAGAAACAATAGTGCGCGGAGTACCATGAAGCCGAACTATCCCCTGAAAGAACAAGTCCGCAACATGTTTGGCATCATCTGATTTCCTGCAAGGAATAAAGTGAGCCATTTTAGAAAAGCGATCGACTACGACAAATAGGGAGTCATTACCTCTTTGCGTCCTCGGAAGACCTAGAATAAAATCCATAGAAATGTCAGTCTAAGGTAAAGTAGGTAAAGGTAAAGGCGTGTAAAGTCCATGAGGCTTAGATGTAGATTTAGCTTTTAAACAATTAATGCAACGAGTGCAAACATGCAGTACATCTTTGCGCATATGAGGGCAATAAAAATATTCCCGTAACACATTAAGTGTCTTATTGACGCCAAAATGACCCATAAGTCCCCCATTGTGAGCTTCACGAACCAGTAATTCCCTAGCAGAACTATGCGGGATGCATAACCTATGTTCCTTAAACAAGAACCCATCCTGTCTATAGTACTTATGGACTATCATCAAATACGCATGAGGGAGGGGGATGAATGGAAAACTGCTTTTAAAACTAAGTTTGGTTTGTATGAGTGGTTAGTAATGCCCTTCGTCCTAACAAATGCACCTAGTACTTTTATGCAATTAATGAATCATGTGCTTAGAAAGTTCACAGGAAAGTTTGTTGTGGTTTATTTTGATGATATCTTGATCTATTCCAGAGATATGAAATCGCATGTAGAACATATTCGCTTGGTATTAATTGAATTTCGTGGTAATAAATTGTATGCCAATGTGAAGAAATGTACTGTCTGTGTTGAGGAAGTTGTGTTTCTCAGTTTTGTGGTCTGTAAAGCTGGTGTCAAAGTTGACGACGCTAAGGTGAAAGCCATTAGGGAGTGGCCTACACAAACCTCGGCCGCACAGGTAAGGTCTTTCCACGGTTTGGCTGGATTTTACCGACGGTTTGTGAAGGACTTTTCCACCAAAGCAGCACCTCTGAACGATTTGTGCAAGAAGAATGTTCCATTCGTGTGGGGGCAAGCGCAGGAAAACACCTTTACGGTTCTTAAGCATGATCTCACTCATGCACTTGTTTTAGCATTACCTGATTTTGATAAAGTCTTTGAACTAATGTGTAATGCATCATGTATAGGAATTGGCGCAGTTTTAATGCAGGAGGGCAAGCCAATCGCCTATTTCAGTGAGAAGTTGAAGGGAGCTGCCTTAAATTATCCAACTTACGATAAGGAGCCCTATGCAGTGGTCCGTGCTTTCGAGACTTGGTCACATTATTTAATGGCCAAGGAATTTGTTGTTCACAGTGATCACGAGTCCCTTAAACACTTAAAGGGACAAAGTAAGTTAAATAGACGTCATGCTAAATGGGTTAATTTTATTGAAACTTTTCCTTACATTATTAAATATAAGAAAGGGAAAGATAATTTGGTTGCTGACGCTCTATCTCGCAGATATGAAATTATGGCTATTTTAGATCATTCTTTGCTAGGATTTGCATATCTAAAGGATTTGTATGCTTCTGATATTGATTTTGCTACTTTATATAAAGCATGTGAATCTGGTGCATTCCATAAGTACTATAGACAGGATGGTTTCTTGTTTAAGAAACATAGGTTATGCATCCCTCGTAGTTCTACTAGGGAATTACTGGTTGGTGAAGCTCACAATGGGGGACTTATGGGTCATTTTGGTGTACATAAGACACTTGATGTGTTATAGGAACATTTTTATTGGCCTCATATGCGAAAAGATGTACAGCATGTTTGCACTCGTTGCATTAATTATTTAAAAGCTAAATCTACATCTAAGCCTCATGGACTTTACACGCCTTTGCCTATTCCTTCTTTACGTTGGACTGACATTTCCATGGATTTTATTCTAGGTCTTTCGAGGACGCAAAGAGGTAATGACTCCTTATTTGTCGTAGTCAATCGTTTTTCTAAGATGGCTCACTTTATTCCTTGCAGGAAATCAGATGATGCCAAACATGTTGCGGACTTGTTCTTTCAGGGGATAGTTCAGCTTCATGGCATTCCGCGCACTATTGTTTCGATCGCGACGTCAAATTTCTGAGTTACTTTTGGAAGACTTTGTGGTCACGCCTCTTCACAAAACTACTGTTTTCGACTACAAGTCATCCCCAGACAGATGGTCAGACGAAAGTCACCAATCGCACCGTTGGCAATCTACTTCGGGCTTTAATACCGAAGAATCTCAGACGTTGGGAAGAAATCTTACCGCTTGCAGAGTTTTCCTACAACCGCACCAAGCACTCCTCAACAGGGTTCTGTCCATTCGAAGTTGCCTACGGTTTCACTCCTTTGACGGTTATGGATTTAATCCCTTTGCCGCTAAAGAAACAGGTTAATCTAGACGGTGCCCTGAAGGCTGAAACCGTCAAACGCCTGCATGCCAAGGTTCGGGCCAACCTTGAGAAAAATTACGCCAGAGCAGCCTCCCATGCAAACCAACGGCGCAAGGCTGTGAACTTTGAACCAGGAGACTGGGTTTGGGTTCACATGAGAAAGGAATGATTCCCTGCTGCTGCAAGGAGGACGAAACTCCATCCCCAGGGCGATGGGCCTTTTCAAATCGTGTCCAAGATGGGGCCTAATGCTTACAAGCTTGATTGCCAGGTGAGGTGAGTATAGTGTAGTACTTCATTTAATATTGCTGACTTGTCTCTGTTTACTTATGAACAGGATGAAGATTTGAGGTCAAATCCTTTTCAACCAGGAGGGGATGATGAGGGCATCCCAAGTCCATCGACAAGTCCACAGACAAGTGAGTCCAGAGAAGCTGAGGAGGTTCGGGTTCTACACCAAGGCCCAACAATGGTTCAGGATCCAAGTCCACATCAAAGGGATCCACTTGTAGATATCATTGGGCCAATGACAAGAAGCAGAGCAAAGAAGGTTCAAGAGACTCTCAACAACCTTGTACAAGCTTCCCGACAGGATGCTCAATTGATGGTAGAAGCCAACGCCTTGGAGAACAAAGCCGGAAAGGTTCAAATTGCAACTCTCCTTACAATTCTTGAATAAGAGGCGCAATTCTCCATTCCATAATGAAGAGAAGGCTGTTTCTTGAAGTTCTTGAAGACGTCAGAAGGTTCTTGGACTTTAAAGAGACATTTCTTGAAGTTCTTGATTTTCTTGAAAATCTTGAATTTCATATTTTGCAGAATCTTGAAGAATCTTGAAAATCTTGATTCTGAAATGATTTCGGGAGATTCCAGAAGATTCCAAAAGCTCCCTACACCATTCCATCATGCGTCATCAACAATTGGGCCGACCCAATCCATGGAGTCCATTCCACATCATCAATTCGGCCAACCCATCAAGAAGCTAACACACAAGGCTTAGTCCATTAGGGTTTATAAAATTAAGGGTTAGGGTTTGGGGGAAAATAAGGGTTTGTGCATGTTCCCTATTTTGCCCTTAGTTTGTTAGTTTCCAAAAAGGATCCCTTCTTGATCTCCTTTTTGGAGTAGGATTTTCAATTCCTTTTCCTTCTTGTTTTTACTTGTAATTTTCGGCTACCAATAGAGTTGGGTGACCGAATTTCCTTTTCTTTTTACCATTACCCACTTCTTTCAGGTTTTGGTTTTGTAAAGGAAATCAATCTCTTGATTGGTTTCCAATTCTAATTCTTTCATACTTCTTTTAGGGTAGAATTTCGGCTGCCCCTTTGCCTTATAAATAGGCAGCCGAAACTCCATAATAAAAACAAGTATTCAGATCTTAAAACTATTAGTTTGAGTACTCTCCCTTTATTGCTTTATGTATTTTGCATGCTGGTAATTTATATCTTGCATGAAACTTAGCTTAATTAGGTTATTTGCTCTACCTAATTAAAATCGCATGTTTCAACTCTTTTCTTACTTGGTTCGAATTCCTTAAGTAAATTAGCTTAGGTTAGTTTATTTTTGTTATCTGGATTTTGGGTAAGTAAAGAGTCTATACGAGCTACGCCACTTAATCAGACTTTCCTTGGCAATTCATCCACATGTGTACCTTGGTCCACATCATTTGGTATCAGAGCTTGGGCTGGTTTCGTGGTTGGAGGAGATTGAGGTAACACAACCAAATGTTTATCAGGTGTTTTCTTTTCCTACTTCATGCTTTCGTTTTAAATTGTGGGAAAATTTTGCATCTGTGGGAGGGAAATTTTTTTTCTTCCGCTTCTTTAAAACTTGCATATCCCTTGCTGAAATTTCAAAATTAAATTCGGACTTTAGAAATAAAATGGGTTCGGATTTTTGGCTTTGCTAGGGTTTCGGGTTTTAGTTGAATCGTTTCGTCGCCTTTTCTTTGCGACACTAGGGTTTGAGAGACACTTTAGTGCTGCTGTTTTTGTGTCTAAATTACTAGATTTTTACGACTATTTTTATACTTCTCTTGTGCTGATTTTGTTTAAAGTTGGTGAGTTTTGCGGCTGATGTTAAGCAACTCACCTTATCTGCACATTGTGATTTGCATGCACTAGTTTCGGATACCTTGTTTTGAATTCTTGAAAATATATTGAATTCTTGATTTTGTGTCCTTGTGCTGCTGAAATTATCTCTGGGAATTGGTTAGTGAGTCAAACTTGAACTTTGCTAACCCTAGATGATGAGGGCATCCCCAGCCCTACGCCAAGTCAGTACACAGAGGATCCAAGTTCAAGCAATGAGGACTCGGAAAGTGCAGCAGAGGTTCGTGTACTCCATAGAGGCCCACCAATGCTCCAGGACCTGAGCCCATATCAAAGAGATCCGTTCGTTGACATAGTTGGGCCTATGACCCGAAGAAGGACAAGGAAGCTCAGAGAAGATCTTGAAAACCTTGTTCAAAGGAGTACTACAGAAGCCCAACTCGTTGCGGACACAAACGCCCTTGAAGAAAATAGAAGGAAGGATAAAAGCGTCACTTTACTCTTCATCACAGAGGAAACGACGCCTACTAATCAATCCAGCTGAAGGAAAGGGCATTTCTTGAAGTTCTTGATTTTCTTGAAAATCTTGAATTTCACGGCTTACTGAATCATGAAGAAATTTTGAAAATCTTGAAGCATCTTAAAGTTCTTAATTTTTGACATTTGAAATGATTCCGGGAGATTCCAGAAGATTCCAGAACCTCCCTACATCATCTCCACCATGCGCCACCTCAAATGGGCCGAAACCCACCTTAAACTCCTCTCACAATTTTCGGCCAGCCAATCCCACAAGAAGCAGCCCACACGCCACTTGGAAGCTTAGGTAGGTAGGGGAGGATTAGGTTTTGTGCATGTTACTAATTCTACCCAAAGTTTGTTACTAGTTTGTTAGGTTGTTACAAGTTTGTTACAACTAGGCTTACTAGGATAGTAGTTACAAAAAGGTTTACCTTCTTGAAACCTTTTTGTGATTTGTTTCTACTTCTTTATTTCCTTTTTCTTGCTTGTATTTTAGGCCAGCACATACTCCTTGCAGCCGATTTCCTTTTCTTTAACCAATCCTAGTTCCTTTAGGATTTGGTTCTTGTATGAAATCAATCTCTTGATTGGTTTCCAATTTCACTTCTTTTCCTAGTTATTTTAGGATTAAAATTCGGCCAACCTACTCTATAAATAGGGGCTGCCAAATTCACTTTTATGCAGTTGATTATTTATTAAGTTAGAATTTATACTTCTTTAATCACTCACCTTTATTTTGGGCTTATGTAATTTGCATGTTTATTAATTGCTAAAAGTCAAGAAATTATAGGCTAATAGATAATTGCTCTGTCTATTAATCAAAGCTTTGTTTCGAATTCTAGTTTACTCCACTTGTTTCGAATTGCGTGTTTAATTTACTTTGTAAGTTAGTAGTCTGCCGAATCCAGGGGTAAGGATTCTAGGGTTTAAGAGCAGTGTCTTACATTCAGACTTTCCTTGGCACATTCCACGTAGAGTTCTTGGTTTCCATGGCGTTGGGAATCAGGGATTCGCATCACTAGGGCTTTTTCTTAAAATCTCAAATTGGTGTTTTGTTTTTGTGGCACCTATTGAGTAAGGATTGTTTTCTCCACGGTTTAAAGTGTACTTGCAAAGTTGATAGTGTTCATTTTAGCCACTACTCCCCACAGCACTACACTTTACGACCAAAGAGGACACTTTTCTTCATTGGAAATCTTCTTCTTTTTTTTAGTGTGCTTGCAAAGTTGATAGTGTTCGATTATCACCACTACTCCCCATAGCACCCCACTGGAATTTTGAGGAATTTTTCCGCCACTTGGGGTTTTTAAAAATAAATCGTACTTGGGTTATCTGCATATTGAAAGACTTGATAAATTGCTGGGATTGGTTTCTTTGATTACCTAACGGGTTGGTGTCTCTTCTTTGGTTAGTTTTAGGACTTTCTTAAAGTTGTTCAACTTTGCTTATTTCTTGATTCCATTCAATTCTGGAATTGCCTTGCTTTCAACTGCTAGTTGTATCTTTTCAAGCTACCTGAACATTTACTCTTGAATTATAGTTTGATTTTGTCATCGTGCACACCCATCTTTTCTAAAATTTGAGGGCTTCACCCCAAAATTTCCTTGTTGTGTACCTCTTATCTGAACTATATTACAAATATCATTTGCGAAAAGATTTTTCAACTCCAAAATAGAACCAAGTATCTATTTTTCAAAAATTTGTGCTTTTTCCTTAAGTATCATTGCTATGTGTGAATTGCTGTTTGCCTTATACATTTGTCAATACCGGGAGGTAGAGTGGAAAAAGGCTTGAGTGAACATACTATAAGGGCGCCACCCTAGAGTGAAACACTGGTTTGTGTGTAGCTGTTAGGTGGGATACACTTGGGGGACAAGGGGGTAAGGTTACTACTTATTTTTCCTTGTTCTTAGCAGACAAATTTTTGCCTATAACCAATGTCAGGAGATGCTTCTACGCGCTTTGCTACCCTCACGGAGGAGGTTGCTGACTTGAGGGCCGAACGAGAACACTCCTGCCAATGACAACAATGCCGCTGCCAAGCATTTCGAGGGTCCCAGTCAATGCAAAACGACTGTTCCACCCTTCGCAGGCGGTACGAATACGGAGGATTACCTAGACTGGGAGATGAAGATGGAGCGCATCTTCGAGCTTCATGCGATCCCAGAACACAAGAAGGTCCCACTTGCGGTGGTACATTTCACGGACTATGCCCTGGTCTGGTGGAATCAAGAGATGGACCAACGAAGGAATACGAGTCCCATGCGGGCCCGTGCTCCGCCTCTAACTTGGTATGATTTGACTACTTTCATGCGTAGAACTTTTGTTCCTGATTATTATTTTAGAGAATTGTATAGGAAATTACATACTCTGGTACAAGGACCTTTATCTGTAGACGCATATTATAGAAAGTTAGAGATGGCCAAAATTAGGGCAAATGTACAGGAAGACGAGGCTGCTTCAATGGCTCGTTTTCTTAATGGCCTAAACAGGGGTATAGCTTTTGCCATTGAACTTCAAAATGCAACAACTTTGACGGATATGTTGCACAAAGCTCGGGTCATGGAGGAATACCTGAAGACAGTTGCACCCGCCTGGACACCTACCAGTGCCCCACCGGCTTGGAGAAAGAATCCGATTTACTCACCACCCGCTAAGAAGCCATTTACCTCAGAACGGAAGGCTCTAGTCACCGCCACCACCGTCTTCATCCCAATCCAGAACGCCGTCAACACCTCGGCAATCCATTAGCAATGTCACTTGCCACAAATGCTCAGGCCGTGGCCAATACATGCGTGATTGTCCTAACATCCGTAAGGTCTTATTGGGGCAAGATGGTGAGTACATTTCCGAAGAGGATGAAGAAGATCAAACCATTAATCCCTTGTCGGAGTTAACTGACAACACTACGTCTGCACCGGTTGAGCAATTTGAGTTCATCGAAGAAGATCCTAATCAGAACTTGGTTACTCTCACCTTGACTACAGCTGCTGTCCAGGATACGTCTCAACGGACAAACTTCTTCCACACCAGGACTAAGGTCAATGGGAAGTTGTGTGTTGTGATCATTGATGGAGGGAGTTGCACAAATGTGGCCAGTGAATATATGGTCGAAAAGCTGAAGCTCCCCATACTCAATCATCCACGTCCTTATCGGCTCCAATGGCTCGATAGCTTAGATGGCTACAGAGTCACCAAGAAGGTAAGCGTACCATATGCTATCGGGAAGTTCGAATCCACTGTTTTATGTGATGTTCTACCAATAGAGGCTTGTCACATTCTGCTCGGATGCCCATGGCTCTTCGAATTGAAGGCAACGCATGATGGGGTCGCCAACATTTACTCGGTCTGCCAGGAGGGAAAGATCCACACGTTCCTACCTATGCCGCCTAATGAAGTGCGTTCAGAAGCAATCTGAATGAAGGACGCCCTCACCAAATGGGAATCTGGAAAGCGCCTAGATAAGGGGAAAGGGAAAGAACTAGTAATGGGTAGTAAGGTGAACTCTGATAAGTCTAACCAGGAAGAAGTTAGAAGTAGCTTTTTCGCTACGGTGGGGGAAATAGAACTGGTGTTAGGTAACAAAGGTTGTGTACTAGTTTTAGTATGTAAAGACACTTGTGCTAACCCTGAAAATATCCCTCGGGATATCCCTATAGAAGTTGATTGTTTGTTGCAGGAATACAACGATGTCTTTCCAGGAGAGCTGCCGCAGGGATTGCCGCCTCTGCGTGGGATTGAACATCAAATCGACTTCATACCTGGCACATCTATTCCAAATCGACCTGCCTACAAAGCAAATCGAGAGGAAACAAAGGAGTTGCAGAAGTAGATCGACAAGCTTTTGGCTAACGGTCAGGTAAAGGAATCACTTAGTCCTTGTGCTGTACCTGTAATTCTTATCCCTAAGAAAGATGGTACATGGAGAATGTGTGTTGATTGTAGAGCTGTTAATAAGATAACAATCAAGTATAGGCATCCTATCCCAAGGCTTGATGACATGTTAGAGGACTTGTATGGCTCAATGATTTACACTAAAATAGATCTTACACAGGGCTATCATCAAATTCGCATGGGGGAGGGGGATGAATGGAAAACTGCTTTTAAAACTAAGTTTGTTTTGTATGAGTGGTTATGATGAGGGCATCCCCAGCCCTACGCCAAGTCAGTACACAGAGGATCCAAGTTCAAGCAATGAGGACTCGGAAAGTGCAGCAGAGGTTCGTGTGCTCCATAGAGGCCCGCCAATGCTCCAGGACCCGAGCCCATATCAATGAGATCCTGATGTGAGCCCCAGATCCAATTGATGTGGTGCTAAGGTAAATGGAAGATGTTGGTGTTCTCATAGTTGATGGGGGAGCTGCACAAATGTCACCAGTGCATACATGGTCGAAAAGCTGAATCTCCCCACCATCAGCCATCCGCATCCGTACCGGCTCCAATGGCTCGACAACTCAGAAGGGTACCGAGTCAATAAGCAGGTCAGAGTGCCATATGCTATTGGGAAGTTTGAAGGAGAAGTTACTTGTGATGTACTCCCTATGGAGGCGTGCCACATTCTCCTGGGTCGCCCATGGCTCTTTGATATGAAGGTGACACACGACGCAGTTGCCAACACCTACTCGGTCTGCCAACGGGGCAAGATCTATACATTTCTGCCTCTGCCACCCCAAGATGTTCGTGCTGAGTCTCTCAGGATGAAAGATAAGCTTGCTGAATGGGAAGCTGAGAAGAAACAAGAAAAGGGGAAGGGGAAACAGATTGTAAAGGGTAGTAAGGCGTACTCAGATAAGCCTTCTAAAGAAGATAGTAAAAGTAGCTTATTTGCTACACTTGGGGAAGTCAAACAAGTTTTAGAGTCTAAGGGTTTAATTCTTGTACTTATTGCTAAAGACGACTCTACTAACCTTGCCAACGTTCTTAGGGATCTCCCTATGGAAGTCGAGTTTTTATTGCAGGAATATGATAATGTCTTTCTGGAGGAGCTGCCGACAGGAGTGCCCCCTCTTCATGGAATTGAGCATCAGATCGACTTCGTACCTGGCTCGTCGATACCAAATCGTCCAGCTTACAAAGTAAATCCGGAGGAAACAAAGGAATTGCAGCGTCAAGTAGAGAAGTTACTCGCCAACGGCCAGGTAAGGGAATCTTTAAGTCCTTGTGCTGTACTTGTTATACTTGTTCCTAAGAAAGATGGTACATGGAGAATATGTATGGACTGTAGAGCTGTTAATAAAATCACCATTAAGTATAGGCATCCTATTCCTAGGCTTGATGACATGCTAGAAGATCTATATAGCTCAACTGTTTATAGTAAAATTGATTTAACACAAGGCTATCATCAAATTAGAATGAAGGAAAGCCTATCGCCTACTTCAGTGAGAAGTTGAAGGGAGTTGCCTTGAATTACCCGACTTACGACAAGGAGCTCTATGCAGTGGTTCGTGCTTTAGAAACTTGGCAGCATTACTTGATGGCCAAGGAGTTCATTGTGCACTCGGACCACGAGTCCCTTAAACATCTAAAGGGACAGGGTATGTTGAACAGACGTCACGCTAAGTGGGTATCTTTCATTGAAACTTTTCCTTATATCATTAAGTATAAAAAGGGAAAGGAGAATATGGTAGCAGACGCCCTGTCTCAGAGGTATGAAGCCCTACTTTACTTGATCATTCATCATTAGGGTTTGCATATCTTAAGGAATTGTATGCTTTTGATTTAGATTTTTCCAATATTTATGAAGTATGTGAATCTGGTGCATTTCAGAAATTCTTTAGGTAAGATGGCTTTTTGTTAAAGAAAATAAGTTATGCATCCCACGTAGTTCAACTAGGGAGCTACTGGTACGTGAAGCGCACAGTGGGGGGCTAATGGGTCATTTTGGTGTCCATAAACACTTGATATGCTTAAAGAACACTTCTATTGGCCTAAAATGCGTAAAGATGTAGAGTCTATTTGCTCACGCTGCATTGAATGTCTCAAAGCAAAGTCTACGTCTAAGCCCCATGGTCTTTACACACCGTTACCTGTACCTTCTGTTCCTTGGACTGACATCTCTATGGATTTTATTTTAGGGTTGCCCAGGACGCAAAGAGGTAATGACTCACTCTTATTGTCGTGGACAGATTTTCTAAGATGTCTCATTTTATCCCATGCAGGAATCTGATGATGCAAAGCATGTTGCGGACTTATTTTTCAAGGAGATAGTTCGGCTACACGGCATTCCGCGCACCATCGTGTCAGATAGAGATGTGAAGTTTTTGAGTTACTTTTGAAAGACGTTGTGGTCTCGGTTAGGAACTAAGTTGCTGTTCTCGACCACTAGTCATCCCCAAATGGATGGTCAGACGGAGGTGACCAACTGCACCGTAGGAAATATACTGAGGCACTGATTAAGAAGAACTTGAAGAGTTGGGAACAAGTCTTGCCGATTGCAGAGTTTGCCTACAATCGCTCCAGGCATTCCTCAACAGGGTTTTCGCCTTTCGAAGTCGCCTACGGCTTCAACCCGCTAACAGTGATGGATTTACTGCCACTGCCCCTGAAGGATCAGACAAGTCTTGATGGAGCATAGAAAGCAGAAGCTATTAAGCGGTTGCATGAGAAGGTTCGTCAAAATATAGAGAAGACGAATGCACGTAATGCCAAAGCTGCAAATCAAAGGTGTACGGTAGTGAGCTTTGAACCTGGTGATTGGGTTTGGGTTCACATGAGAAAGGAGAGGTTTCCAACTGCCCGGAGGACGAAGTTATATCCCTGAGGCAATGGGCCCTTTCAAGTTATGCTAGGGGGCGAAGGGGGATAACGCTTACAAGCTTGACTTACCAGGTGAGTATAGTGTTAATACATCTTTTAATGTTGCTGACTTGTCTCCGTTTAATTTTGACCCGGATCTTGATTCGAGGTTGAATCCTTTCCACCGGGAGGGAATGATGAGGCCATCCCCAACCCATCAACAAGTCTAAGCAGAGAGGATCTACAAGTTGAGGCAAGGGACTCGAGAAAGAAGAAGTAGAGCCTGTTCGTGTGCTACATCGAGGCCCAGCTATGCTCCAGGACCCGAGCCCATACTGATGAGGGCATCCCAAGTCCATCGACAAGTCCAAAGACAAGTGAGTTCAAAGAAGCTGAGGAGGTTCGGATTCTACACCGAGGCCCAACAATGCTTCAGGATCCAAGTCCATATCAAAGGGATCCACTTGTAGACACCATTGGGCCAATGACCAGAAGCAGAGCAAAGAAGGTTCAAGAGACACTCCACAACCTTGTACAAGCTTGCCAACAGGATGCCCAATTGATAGTAGAAGCCAACGCCTTGGAGAACAAAGACGGAAAGGTTCAAATTGCAACTCTCCTTACAATTCTTGAAGAAGAGGCGCAATTCCCAATCCACAATGAAGAGAAGGCCGTTTCTTGAAGTTATTGAAGACGCCGGAAGGTTCTTGGACTTTAAAAAAACATTTCATGAAGTTCTTGGTTTTTATTGAAAATCTTGAATTTCATATTTTGCAGAATCTTGAAGAATCTTGAAAATCTTGAAAAGCTTGATTCCGAAATGATTCCGGGAGGTTCCAGAAGATTCCGAAAGCTCCCTACACCATTCCATCTTGCGCCATCAACAATTGGGCCAACCCAACTCATTGAGTCCATTCCACATCATCAAAGTCGGCCAACCCACCAAAGAAGCCCACACGCCAGTCTTAGTCCATTAGGGTTGCGAAATTAAGGGTTAGGGTTTGGGGGAAAATAAGGGTTTGTGCATGTTCCCTATTTTGCCCTTAGTTTATTAGTTTCCAAAAAGGATCCCTTCTTGATCTCCTTTCTGGAGTAGGATTTTTATTCGTTTTCCTTCTTGTTTTTAACTTGTAAAAATTGGCTGCCACTAAGCTTAAAGGTGACCGAAATTTCCTTTTCTTTTACCATTACCCACTTCTTTCAGGTTTTGGTATTGTAAAGGAAATCAATCTCTTGATTGGTTTCCAATTCTAATTCTTTTCCTACTCTTTTAGGTAGAATTTTCGGCTGCTCTTTGCTTATAAATAGGCAGCCGAAACTCCATAATTAATACAAGTATTCAGATTTTAAAACTATTAGTTTGAGTACTCTCCCTTTATTGCTTTATGTATTTTGCATGCTTGTAATTTATATATTACATGAAACTTAGCTTAATTAGGTTAATTGCTCTACCTAATTAAATTCGCATGTTTCAACTCTTTCTTACTTGGTTCGAATTCTTAAGTAAATTAGCTTAGGTTAGTTTATTTTTGTTCTCTGGATTTCGGGTAAGTAAAGAGCCTATACGAGCTACGCCACTTAATCAGACTTTCCTTGGCAACTTCATCCGCATGTGTACAATCGTCCACATCAATTGGTATCAGAGCTTAGGATTGGTTTTGTGGCTGGAGAAGGTTGAAGTAACCCAACCAAATCTTTATCAGGTTTTTTCTTTTCCTTGTTAGTCTTGCTTGTCTTGAAATTCTTGGAATTAGAACGCATCTTCTTGGGGGAAATTTTTTTTTTCTTTCAAGCTCTGAATTTGTGTTTCTTGGTACTGTTTTCCCTATCTTAAAATCAAAATTCCTTAGGAAAATTGAACCAAATTTTAAAGTACTGAAAAACGCATCTTAGGGTTTTAAAATTACCTTTGTTGTTTGCGAAAAGCTTATACTGTTTTGGGGCTGTTTTCTTAAATTAAAAATCGCATATCCCTTGCTGCAATTTCACAATTAAGTTCGGACTTTAGAAATAAACTTAGGGTTTGGATTTTTGGGCTTAGCTAGGGTTTCGGTTTTGTTGAATCTTTTAGTCGCCTTGCTTGCGACACTAGGGTTTTGAGAGACACTTTAGTGCTGCTGTTTTTGCGTCTAAATTGCTGGGTTTTGTGACTATTTTCTACCCCTCTTGTGCTGATTTTATTAAGTTGGTGAGTTTTTGCGGCTGATGTTAAGCAGCTCACCTTATCTGCGCATTGTGATTTGCATGCACTAGCTTCGGATACCTCGTTTTGAATTCTTGAAAATATATTGAATTCTTGATTTTGTGTCCTTGTGCTGCTGAAATTATCTCTGGGAATTGGTTAGTAAGTCAAAATTGAACTTTGCTTGCCCTAGGGTTTTCTATTCTTAAAATCGCAATTGGTAAAATTTTTTCGCCACTTAGGGGTTTTAAAATTCGTAATTGGGTCATCTGCTTATTGAAAGAATTGATAATTTGCTGGGATTGGTTTCTTTGATTACCTATTGGGTTGGTGATCTCTTCTTTGGTTAATTTTAGAACTTTCTTAAAGTTGTTTCAACTCTGCTTATTTTCTTGATTCTATTCAATTCTTGAATTACCCTGCTTTCAACTGCTTGTTGTATCTTTTCAAGCGACCTGAACATTTACTCTTGAATTATAGTTTGGATTTTGTCATCGTGCACACCCATCTTTTCTAAAATTTGAGGGCTTCACCCCGAAATTTCCTTATTGTGTACCTCTTATCTGAATTATATTACAAATATCGTTTGCGAAAAGATTTTCAACATCAAAATAGAACCAAGTATCTATTTTTCGAAAATTTGTGCTTTTTCCTTAAGTATCATTGCTGTGTGTGAATTACTGTCTGCCTTATACATTTGTCAATACCGCAAGGTAGAGTGGAAAAAGGCTTGAGTGAACATACTATAAGGGCGCCACCCTAGAGTGAAACACTGGTTTTGTGTAGATGTTAGGTGGGATACACTTGGGGGACAAGGGGGTAAGGTTACTACTCATTTTTCCTTGTTCTTAGCAGACAGATTTTCGCCTATGTCAGGAGGAGGTGCTTCTGCCCCATTGGGGAGTGAGCAAATACTGGCTGCAATAGCGCAACTCTCTGCGCGATTTGCTATCCTCACGGAGGAGGTTGCTGACTTGCGGGCCGAGTGGGAACAATGGCGAACGGAGTCAGAGGAGGACGCCCCTGCCCATGACAACAATGCCGCTGCCAAGCCTTTCGAGGGTCTCAGTCAATGCAAAACGACTGTTCCACCCTTCGCCGGAGGGACAAATCCGGAGGATTACTTAGACTGGGAGATGAAAATGGAGCGCATCTTCGAGCTTCATGCGATCCCAGAACACAAGAAGGTCCCACTCGCGGTGGTACATTTCACGGATTATGTCCTGGTCTGGTGGAATCAAGAGATGGACTAACGAAGGAATACGCGTCCAATGCGGGCCCGTGCTCTGCCTCTAACTTGGTTTGATTTGACTACTTCCATGCGTAGAACTTTTGTTCCTGATTATTATTTAGAGAATTGTATAGGAAATTACATACTCTTGTACAAGGTTCTTTATCTGTAGATGCATATTATAGAAAGTTAGAGATGGCCAAAATTAGGGCAAATGTACAGGAAGATGAGGCTGCTTCGATGGCTCGTTTTCTTAATGGCCTAAACAGGGGTATAGCTTTAGCCGTTGAACTTCAGAATGCAACAACTTTGACGGACATGTTGCACAAAGCTCGGGTCATTGAGGAATACCTGAAGACAGTTCCACCCGTCCGGACGCCTACCAGCGCCCCACCGGCTTGGAGAAAGAATCCAGTTTACTCGTCACCCGCTAAGAAGCCGTTTACGTCAGAACGGAAGGCTATAGTCCCCACCACCACCCCGTCTTCATCCCAATCCAGAATGGCATCAACACCTCGGAAATCCATTAGTAATGTCACTTGCCACAAATGCTCAGGTCGTGGCCACTACATGCGCGATTGTCCTAACATCCGGAAGGTCTTATTGGGGCAAGATGGTGAGTACATTTCCGAAGAGGATGAAGAAGATCAAACTGTTGACCCCTTGTTGGAGTTAACTGACAGCACTACGACTACACCGGTGGAGCAATTTGAGTTCATAGAAGAAGATCCTAATCAGAACTTGGTTACTCACACCTTGACTACAGCTGCTGTCCAGGATACGTCTCAACGGACAAACATCTTTCACGCCAGGACTAAGGTCAATGGGAAGTTGTGTGTTCTGATCATTGATGGAGGAAGTTGCACAAATGTGGCCAGCGAATATATGGTCGAAAAGCTGAAGCTCCCCATACTCAATCATCCACGTCCTTATCAGCTCCAATGGCTCGACAGCTCAGATGGCTACAGAGTCACCAAGCAGGTAAGCGTACCATATGCTATCGGTAAGTTCGAATCCACTGTTTTATGTAATGTTCTGCCAATGAAGGCTTGTCACATTCTGCTCGGATGCCCATGGCTCTTTGACCTGAAGGCAACGCATGATGGGGTCGCCAACACTTACTCGGTCTGCCAGGAGGGCAAGATTCACACGTTCCTACCTATGCCACCTAATGAAGTGCGTTCAAAAGCAATCCGCATGAAGGACGCCATCGCTAAATGGGAAGCTGGAAAGCGCCTAGATAAGGGGAAAGGGAAAGAACTTGTAATGGGTAGTAAGGCAAACTCTGATAATCCTACTCAGGAAGAAGTTAGAAGTAGCTTTTTTGTTACAGTGGGGGAAATGGGACAAGTGTTAGGTAACAATGGTTGTGTACTAGTTTTAGTATGTAAAGATACTTGTGCTAACCTTGAAGATATCCCTTGGGTTATCCCTATAGAAGTTGATTGTTTGTTGCAGGAATATAACGATGTCTTTCCAGAAGAGCTGTCACAGGGATTGCCGCCTCTGCGTGGGATTGAACATCAAATTAACTTCATACCTGGCGCATCTATTCCAAATCGACTTGCCTACAAAGCAAATCCGGAGGAAACAAAGGAATTGCAGAAGCAGATCGACAAGCTTTTGGCTAACGGTCAGGTAAGGGAATCACTTAGTCCTTGTGCTGTACCTGTAATTCTTGTCCCTAAGAAAGATGGTACATAGAGAATGTGTGTTGATTGTAGAGCTGTTAATAAGATAACAATCAAGTATAGGCATCCTATCCCTAGGCTTGATGACATGTTAGAGGACTTGTATGGCTCAACGATTTACACTAAAATAGATCTTACACAGGGCTATCATCAAATTCACATGAGGGAGGGGGGTGAATGGAAAACTGCTTTTAAAACTAAGTTTGGTTTATATGAGTGGTTAGTAATGCCCTTCGGCCTGACAAATGCACCTAGTACTTTTATGCGACTAATGAATCATGTGCTTAGAAAGTTCATAGGGAAATTTGTTGTGGTTTATTTTGATGATATCTTGATCTATTCCAGAGACATGAAATCGCATGTAGAACATATTCGCTTGGTATTAATTGAATTACGTGTAATATAAATGTATGCCAATGTGAAAAAATGTACTTTCTGTGTTGAGGAAGTTGTGTTTCTCGGTTTTGTGGTCTCTAAAGCTGGTGTCAAAGTTGACGACGCCAAGGTGAAAGCCATTAGGGAGTGGCCTACACCAACCTCGCCCGCACAGGTAAGGTCTTTCCACGGTTTGGCTGGATTTTATCGACGGTTTGTGAAGGACTTTTCCACCAAAGCAGCACCTCTGAACGATCTGTGCAAGAAGAATGTTCCGTTCGTGTGGGGGCAAGCTCAGGAAAATGCCTTTACGGTTTTAAGCATGATCTCACTCATGCACCTGTTTTAGCATTACCTGATTTTGATAAAGTCTTTGAACTAATGTGTGATGCATCAGGTATAGGAATTGGCGCAGTTTTAATGCAGGAAGGTAAGCCAATCTCTTATTTCAGTGAGAAGTTAAAAGGGGCTGCCTTAAATTACCCAACTTACGATAAGGAGCTCTATGCAGTGGTCGTGCTTTCGAGACTTGGTCACATTATTTAATGGCCAAGGAATTTGTTGTTCACAGTGATCACGAGTCCCTTAAACACTTAAAGGGACAGAGTAAGTTAAATAGACGTCATGCTAAATGGGTTAATATTATTTAAACTTTTCCTTACATTGTTAAATATACGAAAGGGAAAGATAATTTGGTTGCTGACGCTCTATCTCGCAGGTATGAAATTCTGGCAATTTTAGATCATTCTTTGTTAGGATTTGCATATCTAAAAGATTTGTATATTCTGATAGTGATTTTGCTACTTTATATAAAGCATGTG